>APFE031383276.1:109867-193323 GCA_000404065.3 Pinus taeda
TCGGCACTACCTCCCAAACATCATTCTTCATGATAGAAGAATACTCCTCCTGCATGGCCTCTCTCCAGACCTGCTGGCTAGCTGCCTCCTCATAGCTGGAAGGCTCAGAGTCAAGGATGCTGGTAACCATCGCCATATAGCTACAAAATCTCTCAGGTGGTCTACTCTCTCTAACTAGCCTCTTCGGCTCAGCAACAGATGTGGCATCTCTCAAGGTGTCCTGAAGCCACTTGGGCTTCCTCTTCCCTGAGCATGCTTCTCCCATAGGAGAATGAAACTCCTCCTCCTCATCACCATCAATAGCCTGAACTACTGACTGTCTGTCTACTGTCCTCCTGCCTGCACCTGAACCTGTAGAAGCTGAGGTACCGTGTGAACTCTCCATCAGTGGACTCCTTAGTGAACTGCTCTGTGACCTGCTCGGAGCACCACCCCTCTGGCTCGGTGAGCCACTGCTCCTCACTGACAGACCTGACATCCTCATAGATGTACCTCCGGATCCTCCTGATCCTTGCCCACTGGATCCCTGCGATTGACTCAATTGTTGCTGAGGGTCTGGCTGATCAAGATACTCTAACTCTTGTGACCTCCTAAAGGCCCTGTCCTCCTCGAACTTCACATCCCGTCTGACAACAACTCTCCTCTGTGCAGGAATGTAAATCCGAAAGGCCTTTGAGGTCTCACTATAGCCCACAAAGGTACCCTTCTCTGCGGTGGGCTCTTGTTTGGTCCTCTTCTCCTTGGGTATATAGGAGTATGTAATGCATCCAAAGATATGAAGATGACCAATATCAGGCTTCTTCCCAGAGAAAGCCTCCTCCGGAGTCATGTGCCCCAAGGCATGATGCGGACTCCTGTTCTGCAAGTAAACAACTGTGTTGCAGGCCTCTGCCCACAAAAACAATGGCAACCCTGATCATGTAACATGGCTTTAAGGAACAGATCCGTCATAGGGGCTGAGTTGGGACTCAGGAGTCAGGACTTACTATTCAGGACATGATTCATTGTTATGTGTGATTTTAGCACTAGAAATGATATTAAACATTTTATATATTAGTTCTTTGATCATATTTATGTGTCAATGTATTTATTTTATGTTGTAGATGGTTTAAATATTAAAAAAATTGAAAAAAATGAATATTTTTGTACCAAACGATTTTTTCCAGATTATTACCGTTTTTTTCCTGATTATTACGATTTTTTCCTCGCGCTGATATCATCTTGATAACGATTAGTGCAACATTGGTCAAAACTTGAGGAGAAGTCAGTGGTGACTTCCAAGAGGATTTACAAAAAATCAAGTTTGCAGTAGATCACAACACAAATTACATAGCGAGATTTGAGGCAAGAGGGTTCTCCCATAGAGAGGGAGAGGACTATGAAGAGACATTTGCTCCAATTGCTAGGTATTCTTCTATTACAATTATTATTGCTTCTGTTATGGATTTACACCATATGGATGTAAAGGCCTCTTTCCTCGATGTAGTGATTGAGGAAGAAGTGTACATAGAGCATCCTCAAGGCTTTGAGATACATGAGGAGTCTCATGTTTTCAAAGAGAAGAAGGCTTTGTACAAGTACCTCAAACTTGGATTGATGGATCAAGGTTGATCTTGTTATTATATGTCTTGTTTTTGAAGGGAGTAGAAGGACTTACATGAGAGGGAGCAACAATGGTAGGAGGATTTGCTTCCGTGATAGAGGGAGTAGTCAAGCCTTGCGTTAGTGTTAGAGGGAGTTGACCTCTGAGTTTGAGATAAAGGATCTAGATTTGATGCATTACTTCCTTAGTCAAGGGAAGTATACAATTGAGGATCTTGCAGATGGACTACAAGACTGTCAATCTAGATGCCCAGAGATGGGAGGTCTCTAAGAGCAGTATGCCTTTCTATGAGTGGACCATGCTAAACAATAGATATGTTTCAATGTCTAGGAAGCAATAGTGGCAGAGGGAGCATCCAAGATTGTCACAATAGGATCTGTTTCAATATCGAAGTGAGCACCTAGTCAGGGTGACTGGAAAGTAGCTGTGGTGATGGATCCAATAAAGAAAGCTGTCAATTTATGGTTGAGTTGAAGCACACATCACATGTGTTGAGGTGCCAACATGGTACAACTGGACATGGATTGAGATATGTACGTCTGCTAGGGAGTGCTGAAGATAGGAAGGGCACATCAGGATGTTGCTTCAGTTTGGGCTCTGCAGGTAGCAGACATCTCTCACACGCAGCACTGCAAAGGCTAAATATATTGCAACTCGTTTGGCGAGTTGTGAAGCAGTGTGGCTTCAGAAGCTGCGCACAGGATTCTTTGCTCAGGTGCAGGAGATGATCGTGACGACAGGTTGAAGCACATTGAGATCAAGTATTGAGACAATGTACAAAAGGGAGTAGTGAGGCTCCAATACTCTTGTATGGACAAGCAGGTTGTTGACATTCTCAGAAAGTCTCTGTTTAGGGTGAAGTTTATATACTTCAGGGACAAGCTTGGTGTGGTTGAGAATGTTTCCCTTGGTTAGAGTGTGTGTTGATGTTGTAACGTCAAGGGCCATACATTCTCCCTAAGGTCAAGGGTATTGATCAAGGGCCACGTAATGTGGCAAGGGGGAATGGCTCAAAGAACATCAAGGCTTAGAGTGTGCCCTTGGTCAACAGTTACCAGACCATGTTGCCAAGGGTTAATTGGCTAGTAGGTTGAGTGAGTGCCTCATAGCATTGGGCAAGTGCTTTACCATTCAATAATATGTGACAACATATGGGAATGGTAATTGGCCCAGGGTTTCACCATTGGATAGGGGGTACTTGTCATGGTTCCATGTAATGACTTGGTTGGTTGGTGACCCAAGGACTAGTTTTGTTTTTCACTTTGGTTAGTGGTTGCTTGCCCATATTGTCAAAGGGTATTTGGCTAGTGGGTGACTAGTTCCTTTATACGATGCTGATGCAAGATGCTTTCCACATTGTTTTAGACTAAAACATGAGGTGGTTGGAATCATCAACCCAGCTAAGCTCTTTCAACCTTTTCTTGGGATGGAGAAATTTTACAACAAAGAGAACATTTAAAGAAGTCAAAGTGAATACCTCCCTAGCTAGGGGGGGGGGAGTGTTGAATTGTGGTAGCTGCGGTCAATATTCTTCAATTGCATTAGCCCACAAAAAAATTGTATTCAAAGGAAATTAAAAAAAAGAAGAAATTCAAATTTTTAATTTGCCTCCAAAATCTTAAGTTGGCTCAAGGGAAGGGAATAAAATTTTAAATTTAAATTCAAGTTGCCTCCAAAAGGATCAAGTCAACGCAGAATAAGGGCACCATAAATCCTCTATAAAAAGGCACTCGATTTCAATTCATTCTACACATCATCTCTCTCTTTCTAGCTTGCACATGGGGAACAAGTTTGATGAAGGAGCCTAATTTTTCTGGAGAAGTTTCTGATTTGTTTGACCTCACATGTCTGGGCCGTAGTAGCAGACTATTTGACTTGAGTTTTCTGGGCAGTTTGACTAGTTTTCTGGGTAGGTTGACTTCACATGTGTGGGATGCAGAGCTTGACTGTTGATAGATGTTTGAATGAGGTGATTTGGGCAGAACTTGAACCTTTGACTGTACGCTGACCAAGGGTCTTTGGGCAGCTTTTTTGACCGAATTTTTGGGCAGGTTTTTTTGAGCACAGTTTGATTGACTTATGGTTTTGTTTGACCAAGTTTGAGCTGAGTAGTTTTGTGGTAAGTTTGAACTAGTTTGACGGGAAAATTGGATTACTCTTGTTGAATTGACAATGCTTCTAAGAAAAGGTTGTTGGGTTTTTCCCTAGTTAAGGGTTTTCCCTGGGTAAAATTTCTTGTGTCTTTGTGCATTATTGTTGTATTGTGATCTCGACTGTCCTATTGCATTTATGGTTGAATTTCTCTGAAGTATAATTGCTTAATGATAATTTGAATGTGCTAAAGAAATATCAATATCATTGGAAGTAATTATCACTTTTAGGAAATTGTGCTTGTATATGTTGCACTTGAAAAATCTACATGGGGTTAGGGTGTGTACACTTCCATAGACTAAGTAATCAAAACTTAGGAGCAATACATGATTGCGTTGAATAGGTGTTTCCTCTTTGGAGGTTATGGTTTGAATCTAGAGGGTGATTAGGGTATGTACACCTCCATAGACTAAGCAGTTAAATTGCCTTGAACATGTGTTTCCTCCTTGGAGGTTAATGTTCGAATTTAGAGGGGTTAGGGTATGTACACCTCAAAGATTAAGCAATCAAAACATTGCATAGAGGGGGTTCTTTGTTCCACAAATAAGGGGGCCTCATACATTAATTTGGTGTTTGGTTAGTAGTTTGCTAAGCTGTCCAACTTGTTGAAAACATTTTCCTTGGTGAGTTGTAATGTATATTTACAAATTGAAAGATTCCATCATTGGAAATAAGCTGTTGGGACCAATATATGATTGTTGTATCATAATTACGATGCTTATATTGAAGGAGGTTAATTTTGACAAAATAACTTGTTGAAAGCATTTACCTTGGTGTGTTGTATCTATTTTAACAAATTGAAAGAATCCATCAAGGGGTATGACAAAGCCTAGAGGCATGCAACTCTTGAAGATGCCATTTAGGAAGCACAAACTTTTGTGGAGACTATTAGTGTTTGCTTACAGTAGGATCTTCCTCCAAAATATTTTCAGCAACAAAGGAATAATTGAAAATTAATGGAAAAACTAAGTTCCATCTTGTTTATAGAGTCATAAGGAAGAATAGTAAATACCAATACCATTGGTTATATATGCCAAAAAAGGCTTTACTTTATTTATAAAGACTTCTTATCCAGGGGGCATAAGTGTAAGGACCCTAGAAGGATCTACATGATTGATTTCTTTGGTAGCAATTTGCTTTAGATAGAAAGAGTTTTGATCCAAGGGACACAAAGGGATCTACATGATTGAGTTCTCAAGCAAATATTATGAGCCAATGGCTAGAAATGTTCATGTAGTAGTAGCAGAAGTGGAAGAGGAAAAGGTCCATATGAAGGACCAAGAACAACAAAAATTTCCGATTGTCCTGCTTGCTGCCATGTTGGGAATCACTCAATTTTGACAACACTCATAACTTATGAACTTAAAGTTGGCAACATACATAGATCCATAATTGTTTTGTTACATAATTTTATGTTGTAGCCTTAGCAGGGGTTGATGTCGCCACAAGGGCATAATGGTTCAAGGCATTGTGCAAATTCCAAATTTATCTTGATGATTTGTACATGAAAATTGAGGAAATCCAACATCTAATTAGAGTTAATGGGATGTAGTTGGGTAGAAATAAGCTTTTATTTTGGCTTGCAAAATGTTTAATGAAGTTAGAGGAGGAAGGGTTTAGCCAAATTCAACTGGTGCACTAAATTTGGTAGAGGGACCCACAAATGGGGCCAAGGCGCAAATTTCATTTTTTCTATTGTTTTTGACTTACTATAGTAAAAAATTAGATCGATCTCAATCGTCCAAGGAGATTTAATCTCAACCATTCGTGGTAGTGGTGGGCCCGGTTCAACTTCGAAGAGGGAAAAAGGGTGCAAAACTTGGTCATTATGCACTAGATAACTTGGTGGCAGAAGGCAACAAGAAGAGAACACTTTTGGCTAGTGTTTCAACAAACCATGGCTTCAAATCAGCGTAGATACAGGGAGAAAGAGAGGCTGTTATAGATCAAATCTTTTCCATCCTTTGCAGAATGCAACTAGGCTGTATTTAGTGCACAAAAGAGGCCAAGTTTAAGTCGTACGACGCTGTATGAGTTTGTACAGTGCATAGATTGAGTGGGCTGACAGGCTAAGAGGGGTGTATTAGGGTGTTGTAGAAACAAGGGAAGTTTTCCCTTCATTGTAAAGATTTTAAGAACAATATTTTTGTTGAAACAACCTAATAGAAGCCACCAAGTTTGCAAGCTTCCCCTAGTTGGGGTTTCCTGGGTAAATTTGTTGTATATTGTTCACTGATTTGTTTGTCTTCATTTGTTCCTTATTTCTGTTGCATGGTAGTTAATAAACCCAATATATTTGTGCGTTAAAGTTAAAGTTCAGTTTTTAGTTCTTTGCTTAGTAAAAATTCATAGATTAAATAGTTGACTTTTAAGAAAACTAATGTGGTATCAGAGTCATGTCTTTGAGTGAAAGACCAATGCCATGCTTTCTACATCAGGAACAAGTTAAGGCGAAGAGGGAAGGCACATCATAGCTGAAGGGTTGCTCTAGGGTTCTAGCATTGGGACCAAGGGTTTAACCCACATATCGTAGTTTTACCAGTTAGACTAGTGTGCAAGGGTTCTTGAAAAGTTTGACCAACAAAATGTCTTACTAGGGTTTGAGACTAGAGCACAATTTGGAGGGAGCAACAAATTTCTCCTCATGGAAGAAGAGGATTACAATGGTGCTTGAGGCGCAGGGTGTGAAGGAGTTTGTGGAGAACCCACCAGCCACACCAATAACACCCAACAGTTGGCCCAATACAACAAGAATGATGTCGGAGCGAGAAGGATCATTCTTGAGGGAGTCAAAAACCATATTGTGCCACATATTTCCAGCAAGAAGATTGCCAAAGAAATGTGGACAACCATTCTGAACCTATACCAGAGCTCAAGTGAGGCATAACTTCCAGGATGCATTGAGTGGTAGAGAGAAGCTTCCAGACTGTGAGTGGTTGTGGGGTGATTTAGTTCTGGAGGAGATTTGTAGGCAGGCAAGATCTGGAGTTCATGTTAAGCGCGAGGAAGAGGAGAACTTTTCCTTAGCTGGAAAAGGGGGCAAGGCCAAAAGCAAAAAGAGTGCAGGAGGGTTAGAGTCCAGCTCCAAAGGCAAGAAGAGTGCAGGAGGATCTTAGCAAAATAAAATGCTCTTTTGGTGCCATTAGTTTGGACACTACGCCATATGACTAGGAACAAGGAATATTTCGGCTAGTTGATGGAGAGGGACATGTAGTTTCACATTGAGCTAGGAGATGATGGAAGGTACTTGACCAAGGGCATGGGTACTGTCAGATTTGAGAGGGAGTATGGTAACCCTCTTTATCTCAAGGATGTCCTCTATGCTATAGGCCTTAAAAAGAACCTTGTTTTTGTTTCAACCTTAGAGGACAAGGGTTATGAGGTCATTTTTAGCAGAGGAAAGGCTTACCTCAAGCCCTTGAATTCTGGAGCCATGAAGCAAATTGGTGTAAGGGTAAAGAACCTTTACAGGCTATAGTTTTAGATAGCCATGACCTTGACTAGCAGCGAGGAGGGTCGTAGGCAGGGTTGAGACCTCGGGGAGCTATGACACAGGCGTATGCGACATTTGCACCATGGAGCACTGAAAATCCTCAGGGAGATAGCCACAGGGTTGCCATAGTGCAACAAGGACCAACATGATGTGTGCAAGAGCTGCACACATGGCAAGTATGCCAAGATGTCCTTTCCCAACAGTGAAGACCGAGCCAAGGGCATCTTGGAACTGGCTCATTCAGACATATGTGTTCCATTATCTTCTCCATCCCTTATGGGATACAAGTACTACGGTCACCTTCATTGATGACCATTCGAGGAAGACATGGATCTTCTTCATGAAGAAGAAAGACGAGGTGTCCTCGAAGTTCCAAACTTTCAAGAGTTCAAAGTATTGGTGGAAAATCAGGTAGAAAGAAGGTCCAAGTGCTGAGATAAGATGATGAAGGGGAGTACATCTCCAATGCCTTCAAGGATATGTGTGCAAAGGAGGGAGCTCACCACACCCTATAAACCTCAACACAATGGTGTGGCAGAGCGCAAAAGCAGGAGCCTTGTTGAAGCGGCCAAGGCCATGTTGCATGACCAAGGATTTCCTTTATTTCTTTGGGCAAAGGCATGCAACACTGCATTCTATCTATAGAATAGGAGTCCACATAAGGTGCTTGGACAAGTTACATTAGAGGATGCACTCATTGGTAGGAAGCAAATCTTTCTCACTTCTAGGTTTTTGGCAGTTTGGTTTACTGCCATGTGCCTTCAGAGAGTCGAAAGAAGTTGGAGCCTACAACAAAAAAAAGGCAATTTTGTAAGGTACAGTGAGACATCCAAGGCGTACAGGGTGTACGTACCAACACAGAGGAAGCCTGTTATCAGGGGTGATGTCAAGTTTGAGGGAAGGGCTGTCAGCAAGTCCTCAAGTGCTTGAGTAGGTTACAACACAGGTGGAGTTGTTAGCTCCTAAGCAGGAGGCTAAACCAACCCCTCAGGCCATGTCACAGCTAAATGATGGGTAGGTCGTTCAACAGTCAAATGGGGTGGTTGTCTAGGAACTGGAGGAGAGAGAAGTGTGAGCAGTGTCTACTGTAATAGTGATGCCTAACACAAGCAGAAGGAAGCTGAGGTGGGCTGATTAGTTGATTTAGGAGGCTCAGGATAGGGTTGGGGCACCCAACTCCACATTCAGGCAGAGTAAACAGCCACAAAGTTGCACAGGTTTTATGGCATTGATGACTGAGGTCATAGACATAGAGCCTTCTAGCTACAAGGAGGCAACCTATTAGTAGGTTTGGTGTGACGCTGTGGTGGAAGACTACTCTTCCATCATGCAGAACGATGTCTAGAAGATTGTGCCAAGGTCGGAGGGCAAATCTGTGATTGGATCCAAGTGGGTCTATAAGATCAAGCACAAAGCTGACGAGAGCTTGGAGAAGTACAAGGTTAGATTTGTATCCAAAGGGTTCTCTTAGGTGGAGGGCATGGACTATGATATGACCTTTGCACCGTGGCTCGTTATTCATCCATTAGGACCATTATAGCACTTGCAACTCAAATGGGGTGGAAGATCCACTAGATGGACGTGAAGACTGCCTTTCTCAACAATGTGGTTGAGGAAGAGATTTACATAGAGTAGCTAGAGGGGTTCGAGGCACACAACAGGGAGACACAATGTGTGTAGGCTCAAAAGAGCTCTATATGGGCTTAAGCAGGACATGCCAGCGTGGTACTCTTGCATTGACAACTATCTTCTAGGATTGGGCTTCACCAAGAGTGATGCTGACTCTAACCTATACTGCATCTTGGTTGGGGGACAACATCGCATTCTTGTGTTGTACGTAGATGATCACATACTGACAGGGGATGAGAAGCTCATCAATGACTGCAAGAAGGATCTTGCAACATAGTTTGACATGAAGGGTATAGGGCTCATGCACTATTTCCTTGGGTTGGAGGTTTGGTAGGGAGATGGACAAATTTTCTTAGGAGATGGAAAGTACGTTTTGGAGATTCTCAAGAGGTTCCACATGCAGGATTGTAGGCCTGCCATTAAATTTCTCAATTTCAAACTGGGCACTTTGAGTTTTCGCCATTTTGTATCAAAAAGCACAATAATCTCCAATATCAATGTTTTAAATACCAGCAATTTAAAAATAAAATTGCCTATGCCTTTAAACGAAAATATCTGGTGACAAACTAGAGGAAGATAGATGCTAGTAGAGTAGTGCAAGTTGATGCCACTCTCTACAGGCAACTTATTGGGTTGTTGATGTATCTAGTGAACACACAACCAAACATTTGCTATGCAGTGAACCAATTAAGTCAGTTCATGGTAGAGCCTACTAGAGTACACTAGGATACTGCTAAACATATTCTCAGATACCTCAGAGGCATAGTGGATTATGGGTTGATTTATAGGCAAGTTGATGGAGTGAAGTTGAAAGACTTCGCAGGTGGAGATTGGGTAGGGGTTCCACGGATAGAAAGAGTACCTCAGGTTGTGCCTTCAGTGTTAAGTTAACATCTATTTCCTATTTCAGCAAGAAGCAAAGATCAGTGGCACTGGAGCTTAGCAGAGGCTGAATACATGTTTGCTAGCCTGACAGTTTGTAAAGCCATCTGGTTGAGGACACTGCTTTTTGGGCTCTTTAGTTAGAGGTTGGAGCCTACAATCATACACTGTGATAATCAAAGTTGCATTAAGCTCTCTGACAATCCAATGTTCCATAACTGCTCCAAGCACATCAAGACAAGGTACCATCATATCAGAGACTGCATTCAGAGGGGCAAGCTCAGACTCGAGTACATTCCTACAATAGAGCAAACAATGGACACATTGAGTCTTGACCAAGGCTTTTGCCTAGAGGGAGCTTTGTCTATTTTAGGGACAAACTAGGTGTAGTTCAAAATACCTTCCTCTCTAAGAGGGAGTGTTAAATGAAGTTAGAGGAGGAAGGGTACAACCAAATTTAGCTAGTGCACCAAATTTGGCAGAGGGATCCACAAGTGGCGACAGGGCTCAAATTTCTCCTTTTTTATTGTTTTTGACTTGGAAAATTTGAATTTTCTTATAGTAAACAATTAGATTGATTTTAACTGATCTCAGCTATTCATGGCAGTGGTGGGCCCAGGTCAACTTCTAAGAGGGAAAAAGGGTGCATAACTTTGTCATTGTGCTCTAGAGAACTTGGTGGCAAAAGGCAACAAGAAGAGAACAATTATGGCTAGAGTTTTAGCGAACCAGGGCTTCAAATCAACACAGATACAGGGAGAAAGAGAGCTGTTATAGATCAAATATTTTCCAGCTTCTGCAGACTGCAGCCAGCTGTATTCAGTGCATAAAAGAGGCTGAGTTCAGGTGGTATGAAGTTGTACGAGTTTGTATAGTGTGCAGACTGACTGGGCCGAGAGGCCAAGAGAGTGTGCATTAACATGTTGAGGAATTTGCAGAAACAAGGGAAGTTTTGTCTTCATTGTAAAAATTTTCTGAACAATATCTTTGTTGAAACAACTTAATAGATCCACTGAGTTTGCAGGTTTTCCCCAGTTGGGGTTTCTTGGGTAAAATTGCTGTGTATTGTTTGGTGTGTTTGTCTTCATTTGTTCCTTATTTCTGCTGCATGGTAGTTAGTAAACTCATTATATTTGTTGGTTAAAGTTATAGTTCAATTTTCAGCTCTTTTCTCAGTAAAAATTCACAGATTTGATAGCTGAGTTTTAAGGAAACTAACTCAAAATGGGCAAAAAAGTGAAACAACTTGCTAATAGTGAGATATGTTACATCTATCCATGCAATTCTATAAATGGTATGGATGTCATGGTGAAAATATAGAAACGAAGAAAAGTAAACGAAAATAAATGACTATTTGATGAGTATGCACATTTTGATACCTCTTGTATTATCACCCAATTGAGGAGATGACTATGCCATTGAAAAATAGGTAAACATGTTGCTAATAATGAATTTTGTGTTTCATCTTTTAATGCAATTCTATGAATGGTTTGGATATCAAAGGTGAAAATGCAAAGCGAAACAAAAATAAAGGAAGATAAATGACTATTTCATAAGTATGTAGATGTATTTTGATATCTCTTTTACGACCATGCAATTGAGGTGGTCATTATCACCCAATTGAGGTGATGACCACACCATTGAGTTGGAAGTGGGTTCTAAAATGTTTCAATATGCAATGCTATTGCTTTGAGGGAAAAACAATTCAAGAAAGGGCCATTATTATGACATAGAAAATGTACCTCATACACTTGATGCTAGTTATGTAGTTATTGGTACTTTATGTTAGTAGAGTTAATGTTAGTAATCACACTTTATGCTAGTCATAGGGAGTTGAGTACTAGAGTGAAAAGACACTTGGCACATGGAGATGCCCTTGAGAGGAGATTTTCGGGGAATATTACATCGAGTCTACAAGTGCAACTAAAATATTGGTGGACTTGGTCAAATGTGGTAGTTGGAGAACCATCGTCTTTATGTACTTGACCTTTTCCTCATGTGGTAAGGGAAACTAAACTTAGTTTGGTAGTGGCAATTGGAGCTTTTGTCCTTGTTTATGTATGTGGAAGGTGTTACCCACCATTTTGTGGGTAATATCCCTAGGAGAAAATTTCTCCAAGATGGTCCTCAGTCGGCAGCCAGCAACCCCTTGCAACCATCAACTAGCTCCCTGTGCCATTTCTCTGCCACCTGAGTCGGCCATGTGGTCCCTCATCCATTTGCCATGATTGTATGTTTGAAGGTGGGCCTCCCAAAGCTATAGGTATGCCTTGTCATTTTGAAATTGAGTCTTGTAGTTTACTTATCATGGACACTTTTGGGTATGGATTAATGGGGGTGATTCGGCGGAAAGAATGGGCTAGGTCTGTACTTTTGTCCCCTAGACCCCTTTTAGGACTTAACCTTGGATTCTATTCCCGTGGGATCTCTTTTACTGACCACTTAGTTTCAGGGATGGTATTTCATGGGAAACCCCGATTTTAGTTGCGTGGTTCAGCTCCCTTATCTGCTTATATTCCCCCCTTTCCATTCATTATTACCCCATTCATCACTTCTCCCATCTAGGTCCACGTTCCTCCATCGGGTCCACATAGGGTCAACTCACCCCTTCCCCTTGTCCATACCTTAGGTCATGGCTTGGAATGAATCCCGAAGGTTGATGCGGCTAGAAAGAAAGTCAAAAGCATATATGGCCACATTCAACAGGAAAAGTACCACAAAATGAAAAAGATGGTTGGGGCAAAAACATTTAGCACGCGGGCAAAAGCCATTACATGAAGCTCTACCCCATCATCATGGCCATAACCCTAGTTACAACAGGTTCTATGAACCTTCCTCATCATATAGGAACCCATGATCCTCCCAACCCTGGTGGGCAATGAACCGCCCCACCATAAAAGGGTGAATTCACTGCTATATCTTATACATCATGCTCTAACCCCTTGAGCTTCGAGAAGTTAATCAAAGAAAATCATAAAAAGGCAAAATGGATATAAAATCAAGGCCGAGGCACCTCATGTACCACGATTGCTCCCTCCTACACCTTATAAACCCAAGTGCGGGCATCGCTCTTATTAACTTCCCCTATGCCCCAACATGTGACCCAGGGCTGCCCCCTCTCATTCCCTACCGTATTCACCTATCTGCCACATGCCACCACCTTTTGACGGGTGTACCTTGACTATATTATCCCCTTTAGAAGTAGAAACTACCTAATAAGGTACTTGGTTAACCCCATTGGGAGTTTAGGAGACATTGGCGCTTCCTGAAGCCCATTGTGGAAGGGCAGGTTATTATGAAGTCCCCACCTGTGGTCCATGATTAGATAAGCTCATTGGCTCGGTTTCTTTAATGACTTGTTGTACTGGAAGCCTATGGGACGCATTGGATCTTATGCAGGATTACACATGGTTTCCATTTGGGGTTTGGTTTCCCTATGCGAGGTCCTAATCCTCCAAAGGGCTACATTGGAACATATAGGGTAAGCGTTGAGAGCCATGGGCCTCCACAACAGCAAATTGCACTTCATGGATCCCCATAACCATTTAGAGATTGTTTGTGGTTCAGTCATTGGACGAGGAGGATGCACCTGATCCATCATGCCTAGCTGGCCTCAGATATACACCATACACTTAGCAGATGACCCAGGGCTTCTACGATGATGTGGCATCTTCTACATTATCATTCTAGCCCATAAGGGCAACCTACAAGGATCTTCGATTTGTTTGGAGACCCATGAGGACACTTATGTGCCACTACAGTGATTTGGAGCATCGCAGGTTATTACAAGGGGCCAACCCCTTGTCCATTGCTTTTGAGGGTCCTATTCTTCATTGTGGTAGCCATGGACCTCATTAGGTCTCTTAGAGGGCCCTACGACATGCATAGATTATTATTTGTACTCTTGAGAGGCTTACCTTTTGATTTGTGAGCTAGTTTGGTGGGCTTGTCACCAAAGTTAGGTCATTTGCACATTATTTTATTTTTAGGGGCTAATGTAGGCTCATTAGCTAAATCGAACTCCTAATTGGTGTAGTTAAGTGGATTCATTTGTATCATCACTTGACTTGGGAGTTATCTATCTTTAGAGAATTTCACAATTTTTCCTTGGAGGTTTATTTGGGATGATGGATGAATTTTGATGTATGGATTTGGGCTATTTCTATCTTGAAGTTTCTTGTTTGCAAATGTAATGTTGGCTGGATATACTCTCTAACTTTGTAAGTGCAAATTTAACGCTATTTTTCTTGTTGCTGCATACATTTGAATTTCGCTATAATTAGGGCTAATTGCTGCATGTATGAAATGTGGAATTATGTGTCTATTTAGCTTATTTTTTGTATGGGCCATTATTAGATGAATGAAATATTCTAGAGATCATGTTATCTTAATAAGCTTGCACCATTTGTATGAAGTATAAATGCTTGAAAGTCACTTTTCTTCTCTTTCCTTTAACATTGGACGAAGTTGACTTTTGGAGCCTCCTTGAACAAGAAACTAAATCCTTCTTCATTATTACCTTTGACTCCATATCCCCAAGTGAATTAGGCACTGGTCCCTCAAAAAGTGTGATCATTTTAACCCTCTTTTTACCATTTTCCCATTTTTTACTAGGTTTAGCCCCATTCGGTCACATAGGGCATCAATTTCTCAGGAAATTGGCCACAAGAAAACTTCTATCTCCTAGATACAACTGCGATGGTGGGTCCCCTTGTCTCCTCCAAATTTGAAGCAATTCTGATGGTGGAATCTTTGAATACCTCAAGCCGTAGCTCTAGGATCAAGTTTTGCCTAGGTGTTCCCAAGGCTAGAACCTAGTAGGATCAATTTCACATCTTTGGGAGAAAATTCTTGTTTGATCCTTTCCCCTCTCCTTGGCCAGGTTAAGAACATCCTTGGTTGCCAAAATTCATCCCCTGACTTTGGCTGGGTCCACTTGGCCTCGTGTGCTCCCATTCTTCACAAAAGCCTATTTAACAAGGACTACTTGAGAATCCAAGTTCTCAAAAGGATTTCGGGGATTGAGAACACCTTTTATACGTCTTATACTTCTACCTCAACCCTCCAATCCTCGTCCCCTTTCCCTAGAAGATCAAGTCCCTTGCTTAAAGAGCAAGCAATCCCTATCCTTCAAACTCTTGTGGAAAGGGAATCATTGTGCTCCCATTCTTCACAAAAGCCTATTTAACAAGGACTACTTGAGAATCCAAGTTCTCAAAAGGATTTCGGGGATTGAGAACACCTTTTATACGTCTTATACTTCTACCTCAACCCTCCAATCCTCGTCCCCTTTCCCTAGAAGATCAAGTCCCTTGCTTAAAGAGCAAGCAATCCCTATCCTTCAAACTCTTGTGGAAAGGGAATCATTTGGGTCACTCTGCCCTTTCATTGATCTATACTTTATAAGTGACTTCCCAACTACCGGGTCTCCTCCCATTGGTGAAAGTTCGTAAAGAGCAGGGAGTCTTAGCTGTCGTGACAGTGGGTTAAGTCTCCATAGTTGCCCTTGACCTAGCAATTGTCCTCATAGGAACCTCCTTAGGTCCCTTGCTAGTTTGTGCGGTAACATAAGGCATTTGAGAACATCTTGGACTAGAGTTTTGGGTTTTGTAGTGGCTGCTTAAGAAACTAAAATGAGCCATAATGATGGCTAGTAGGTAGTTTTGGAGTTTATACTAGTGACGAAATTTGTATCATATTTTCTAGTTTAAATGTCAGATTTCCACTCGGCTCACAACAATTGAGGTGATTCTCAAGTGTTATATTTTTCTTAGGATTAATTAAGGGCTCTACCCACTTTACTTATCTCATGACTTTCCATTAGTGTAATTTTTCTTAGGACCAATTAATGCTGTAGTCACTTTAGTTATCCTAGTTTTCTTTGTGTAATCTTCATCAAAACCTAATTGTTATCATATCAATAGAAGGGTTATAAATTCTATGCTTTGAAGTTGTAATTTTGTTGTTCTTGCCAAGAACTTGCCTCATGCCCAAGGTGTTCAAAGGATTCTCACATGCAAGTATCAAAATTGTTATACTTAATCGTGGACAACATTAGTTGCTTGAGGTAGTCCCCGTGTGGCAATGCAATTGGCGATTGCTGTAATAATGAAGTGTTATGTACCATGAGATTCCAGGTTCAATTCCACCCTTGCCCCCTTGAATTATTTCGTGGTTGGGTGCTTGGGGTAGCATGGTTCATTGAAGGGTTATAGTGGTAGCAGGTAGAATCGACCCTGTGTCACGCGAATACAACACTGACCCAGTTGTCGATTGCTCTAGTAAAAAAACATTATTTCCTTGAGGTAGGTAACGTTTAAGAATACTGATGGTATTTGACCTCTAAAATTTTTCTAGCTGGGCAGACTGCCCTTAGTAGTTATTGAAGAAGCTCAAGCCATAGAACTTTACAATGAGTGTTGCACTAATCGCCAAATAATCGCGATAATATCGTTTTATAGCGAGTTTTTCAAAACAAAGATAAAATCGGGCGATAAAATCGTGGGTTTTTTTATAGCCGATTTTTTTCGAAAGAATCGCGATTTTTATCCAAAAAATCGCGGCACCATCGGGCAACGTGTGTTTTAAAGGGAAAAAAACAATTTAATTTGTCATTTGGACAACGTACAGGCGCGCGACTGGGGTTTAGAAACTTGGAGACTTGGTAATTTTGGAGCTGAATCAATTAACTGGAGGAGAAAAACGAAGTGTGAGCTAAGGAGGAGACATATTTTCTCCATAAAATCGGTATGGGCACCAACGTTTTGTGTTTTCATTGTTTTGTAACTTTGTGTTTGTTTTTTTCTATGTTTTTGGTTGGGTTTGGAATGAGGTTTTTGACATTTGTCCAATGTCATTTTTTTAAAGTTTTTTTGGTTGGGTTTGGAATGGTGTTTTTGACTGTTGTCCAATGTATTTTTTTTTAGTTTTTTTGGTTGGGTTTGGAATGGGGTTTCTTAGTTTGTATGCAATTTTTTTGTTAGTTTTTGTACAATGTAAATAGTAAAATACTAAATTGTAAGTTTGTAACTTGTAAATTGTAATCCTTATTTTGCCATAGGTTTGCCGAAACACTATTCAAGTTTTCAACTTCAAAGTTCAAAATCAAACATGCCAAGAAAATTGGACACTTTCTGGGAATTTGGTGAACCTGATGCTCCGAATGATAGATTAAATTTGAATTGCAAGTCATGTGGGCAACATATGTTCGGGGGGGGGTGTACAGATTGAAGTATTACCTTGCACAAATCCTTGGATTTGATGTAGGGCCTTGCACAAAGACAAATCTTGAAATCATCCGAAGAGCCATGAAAGCATTGGAAACTTTAGACCACACTAGAGATTCCAAAGCAGAAATGAAGAGGCAACTAAAAAAATCAGCTGAACAAGGAAGTGCCAGTGGTTCTACTGCAACATCAACCAACCTGGTAACTGCCTCATCATTTTTTGTTCTTCGAACCACACCTGGTTCACAACCATCTATCGGTTCAATGCTTGAAAAAACTGAGAAAGAACAAACTGACAAGTCGCTGGCCAAATTTCTCCTTTGGAGTGATATTCCTTTCAACATTGTAAGGAATAATCCAGTTTTCCAGCCTGCTGTTGATGCTATTGCAACTATTGGCCCAGGGTACAAAATCTTTTCTTATCATGACATTAGAGGCTGGATTGTTCAAAGTGAAAAGCTTGACTGCACCAAAAGATTGGAGGATTTTAGGGAATCATGCGCACAAACAGGATGCATTGTGATGTCAGATGGTTGCACTGACCAAAAGGGGAGAGCCCTTATAAACTTCTTGGTTAGTTGTCCCAAGGGGACTATGTTTATCAAATCTGTTGATTCATCTGCACAAATCAAAGATGCAAGAACTTTATGTGATTCGTTGGATGTGTTTATTTTGGAGGTGGGTGTAGAAAATGTTGTCCAAGTCATAACGGACAATGCTGCAAATTAGGTTACTTTTGGCAGGATGCTTATGGATAGACATCCTACTTTATTTTGGACACCTTGTGCTGCACACTGTATTGATTTAATGTTGGAGGACATAGGGAAAATTTCCTTGTCAAAGATATTGTTGAGTCATCCAGAAACATTACAAAATTTATATATAATCATACATTTATGCTTAGCTTGATGAGAAGATTCACCAACAACAAAGAGTTGGTGCGCCCAGCCATTACATGGTTTGCTACCAGTTTCATATCTCTTCAATCCCTCTTGAATTCTGTGGGATGTGAAGAGAATGCTTCTTTCAGAGGAGTGGCGTGCTTTGACAATGAGCCGCAAACTAGAGGGAGAGGCCATATGCAGACTAGTTTCATACCATGAAGACTTCTGGGTGGGAGCGCAGGAGGTGTGTGCCGTTACTGAACCTTTGGTAAAGGTTCTTCCATTAGTTGATGGTGAGAAGCCCGCAATGGGCTATTTGTATGAGGCCATGGACAGGGCGAAATAATCCATTCGGGCCTACTATGATGATAAGGGAGATGAGGGGTTTCAGAGTTTAAGAGACAACTCCTCCTATGCGGAGTGATTGATGAATAATGGAACAACACACTCCATCGTCCCATTCATGCTGCTGGGATTTTTCTGAACCCTGCATTTTCTTACGCATGTGGGTTCATATTTGATGCTGAGATCATGGATGGATTCTTAACCCGTGTCCAGAGCATGGTGCCATCTCCAGCAAAACTTACAGAAATTTCTAAAGAAATTGAGACATATAGGATGGCAGGTGACACATTTGGCTTTGATATGGCTGTGACTGATAGGACGACTAAAATGCCAGGTATTTTTTAGTTTGCTTCAAATTTCATTGTTTCTTCAAATTCCATTTTTTTCTTATGTTTATTTAAAATTTTATTTGTAATTTTGTTGTAGATGCATTGTGGAGCATGTATGGTGCCAGGGTACCCCTTCTGCAAAAGCTTGCCATTCAAATCCTCTGCCAAACATGTGGCTCCTCAGGATGTGAGCGCAACCGGAGTGTATTTGAAAAAATACACAACAGGTTAACACTTAAAAATTTAAAATATTGCAAATTTCCAAATAATTTTTTGAATTCATTAAACAATATTTTTTTATAATTATTATTTCATGATCTTTGTACAGGTTGGAGTCCCAACGACTTAATGACATGGTCTACGTGTACTACATTCTTCAATTGTGGGTGAGGCAACTTGAGAGGACACCTGATATGGAGGCCATCTCATTGGATGGTATTGACACCACTGCTGCATGGAGGGTTGAGGCCGAGAGGCTCCCATGGAGTCTGCTGATGATTGGTTAGTGCAAGATGTAGAGGAGGAGGAGGAGGAGTTGGAGCAACAGGAGGAGGAGGTGACACCACCTACTCGGGCTACCCCTGCCACTAGTAGAGGACATGGTCTATCTCCTATATCTCCTACTCCTAGTTCTTCAGCTTCCAGAGCACAATAGACTCCACTGCCAACTCCACCAGCACCAACATCTACATCTAGAGGGAAAGGGAAAGCTATGGCATTTTCTCGCAAGAAGTGTAGAGGAAATCAATAGTATTAGACTTTAGTTATTTTGTTCATTTCATTGTATATGACATTATGACTCATGAGATACATTGTTATATTTTTTGTTGATATTTTGAGGTTGAGTTGAGACTCAACCTTCAGGAGTCAGGACTTACTGTTCAGGACATGATTCACTGTTATGTGTGATGTAGCACTAGAAATGATATTAAACATCTTATATATTAGTTCTTTTATCATATTTATGTGTCAATGTATTTATTTTATGTTGTAGATGGTTTAGATATTAAAAAAATTGAAAAAATGAATATTTTTGTATGTTCCGATTTTTTCCTCGCGCCGAAATTATCCCGATAACAATTAGTACAACATTGCTTTACATATAAAATTATTCTTGAAGCTAAAAGAAGATTTTTCACCCATACACTATCCTTAGTATGTTCACCGACATTCTATTACATCATACAAGTAGCTTTTGGCTAATATCCCCTTCAAACTTGAGACGACCTTTAGGCTTATCATCTACCTTCATAGAGTGCTACCTTTTAGACTTGAGAGATACCCCTTTCAATTTTACTTTTGTGGCAACCTTTCATTGCTTGATTAGTTGGTTTGGCATCATTGATGGTTCTTCAAGGTATGCTCATTTCTTGAGTTGATCTTTATTTTGATTCATTGCTTCTCTCACTACTTGATTTGCCTTGATGTCCCTCCATACCTCCCCTACAACGAAGGAAATTAATGCTATGATTAGGGGGGAGTATTTGTAAGAGCTTCACTCGAGCCTTTTCATCCCAAGTTGTTCTTTTATCCCATATGTGTCCTCTAGATTGTTGACATGCTTAATATACAACTATGCTTTCTTTGGTTTCCTTTACTAAATGGGTTCCACTTTCCTCTTAACCAACTTTGAGTATGTACACAATAGTCCGGGGATGATACAAATCATTGTTTTCCTAGAGTGATTGTAGACTTTGCTTTTTCCTTGATGTTGAAAGCAATGTTGCACGAAGCGCCCCCCCACCCCCGCGGTTCCAAGCTTGGAAGCGCGTCCCGTGTGGAAGCGCCTAGGAAGGTTCGCCTGAAGCGCACTTCCGATTTTTTTTGCTGCTTCCTGGACTTTTGGAAGCGTGGGTCCGAAGCGCTGCTTCCAGGCCTTCGAAGTGTGCTTCGTACGACACTTCGGGCGTCGGAAGCATGGTGCTTCGGAGGAGGAAGCGTACGCTTCCGAAAGAGGCCGCGCGCGCAAGGCAAAAATTCATTTTTTATTTTTGATTTTTTAATTTATGTTGACTTAGCATAAAGGGGGTGGGATAGGGTGAGGTTAAGGTGAGGAATGAAGGGAATAAAGCCCCCATTCATTCCTCATTTTCTCACTTTGAGTTTATGAGAGTTGGAGAAGAGAAGAGAAGAGAGGAGAGGAGAAGAGGAGAGGAAAGGAGAGGAGAAGAGAGGAGAGCTTGGAGGAGTGAAGGAGGAGGAGCTAGGAGAAGGAGGAGGAGCTTGGAGGCCTCTTACAAGAGCTTAACGACTGGTAAGTTCAAACCCCAAACTCCCTTATTTTTTGGACATTTTTGTGTTCTCCTCCCTCTCCTACTCTTTCCATTGTTTCTACTGCTCCTTTATTTGAGGTTTGTCCACCCACCTATATCCATATTTCCAAGATGGTGTGTCTTTTCTGGCTTCTATGTATCATTCCACTCTTGTTGTTAATGATGCAAAGGGGAAGGATAGAAGGGAAGAAAACACAAAGGACAGTGGTGCCCAAAATATTGAGTGACCCCATGTATTGATGAGGAGGAAGGGTTTGAAGAGGAAGGGATGGAACTTGGAAGGGGACACTGAAACACAAGATGGGAAAGCTGCATTAACACCCTTGTGGAACTATGTGACCAAACTTGATGGGGGAAAGGGTGGTGGAACTTACAAATTTGTGTGCCCTCATGGTTGTCATGGAGGAAAGCCATATTGTGGTTCATATACCTGTGTGAGGAGGCATCTTTGTGGGGTGCTGGACAGTGATGAAAAAAGGGTTTTGTGGGGGTACAAATTTGCCCAAACATTTCAACTGAAGAAAGAAGAAAATACATCCAAATAGAGGACACTGCACAACAAAAAAAAAGAAACAAAAAACTCATTTTGAATCAAGTGCAACCTCCAAATTTGGTAGCTGCTCATCTCCTCATGGTACTTCTGCAAGCTCTGGAGGTAGAAGAACAATAGGGGATTTCCTTAATGTTGCTAGGAGGGATGATGTGGACAGAAAGATAGTCCGGACTCCGTTTTCTTTGTGCTTGCGGTGTACCATTCAATGTGCTTCGCTCTCCCTATTGGCATGAAATGGTAAAGGCCATCAATGAAGCCCCAAAAGGATACAAGGCCCCCAACTATGAGAAAGCTAGAATAGTGTTATTAGAAAGAGAAAAAGCTAAGGTTCGAAGAGCTTTGACACGTTTTACAAATCACTGGGTAGATTCTGGGGTATCCATTGTATCAGATGGGTGGACAAATATTAGAAACCAACATTTGATAAATGTTCTTGGTGTTTCTTCTAGTGGTGCAATATTTATTACATGTCATGACTCCTTCTCCATCACTGCATCTGCACAAAACATTGTAGATCTCCTATTGAAATCAATCAAAGATGTTGGTTCGAATAATGTGGTTCAAGTGATCACAGATAATGCAGCAAATTGTAAGGCAGCAGGAAAAATTATTGAGCGTACTCATCCACACATCTTTTGGTCTGGGTGCCTGGTTCACACATTGAACCTTTTGATGCATGATATTGTGAAACACAAAGATTGTGGGTGGATTGCTGAGGTTTACAGGAAAGGGAAGCAGGTCATTAAATTCATCACAGGGCATACAAGGGTAAACTACTTCTATGGCACTTACTCCAAGTTGCAATTGCTTAAAATTGCAAAGACAAGATTTGCTAGTTATTACCTCACCTTTAGGCGGCTAGTGAGGGTGAGACAAGCTTTAACTAATCTGGTGTGTGCTGAAACATGGGATGAAATTAACACTGACACAGATGGTGCTAATGTAGTCAAGGACACTGTTCTTGACAGTTACTTTTGGTCACAGGTTAAATATGTTTTGCAATTCACCAAACCAATTTATTACATGATCAAGTTTGCAGATTCAGATCGACCAGTAATTGGGGAGGTGTATGAGCAAATGGATAGCATGTTGGGGCAGATTAAAGACATTGTTGAGCCTAGAGATACCACCTTGTACAATTATATTCGTGTAGAGGTGGAAAATCGATGGGAAATGCTAAATGTTCCATTGCATGCATTAGCATATGTTTTGACACCTAAATACTATCATCCATCATGGCTTTCAACACCAGCACCTGGGGGGAAGCAGGAGAAAACCACACCAAGATCAAGAGGTTCACAAAAAATATATGGCTGCATTGAGTAAATTAATCCCTGATGAGGAGGAGGCTGCATTGGTACGGAGACAGGTGAGCAACTATACGCTCAGCACTGGTCCATTTGGGAGCATGCATGCAATTAAAGATCGAGAGACTTTTTCTTCTCTTGAGTGGTGGAACATGCATGGAGGGGGTACTCCACTTCTACAGAGTTTGGCATTGTGGGTGCTATCACAGGTGGTAAACACTTCTTCTGCGGAGAGGTGTTGGAGCTCTTATTCTTTCATCCACAGTTGAGTTTAGACTGGGCAGAGAGCTTGGTTTATGTTCATTACAACTTGCGATTGTTGTCCCATTACTATGAAGATGCAAAGTCTAATAAAGACTTGTTGATTTGGGACAAGAATCCAGAGGAGCCCAATTTGGAGGATGGAGTGTTGCAATTAGAGCAATTAGAGGATGCGCTTATCCAGGTATGTCCATTGTGGTATGAATTTTCCAATTTTTCCTTATAAAGCATTTCTCTAATTCATGTTTTTAATTTTTTTTGTTAACTAGTGTTTTTTTTTGCATGAATTTTTTGAGCGATTCCAGGATGATGATGATCGTGTTGATATGCCACCCCCACCCCCATCTGGTTCCTAGGTTCCATGGTTCAACACCAACAGCAGGGGGTTCTTCTTCATTAGTTTCAATGCCACAACTTCCACAGGCACCATCTTCTTCATTGCCACGACGTGGAGGCCCACCGCCATGTTCTATTCGTGGTGGGAGGAGGAGAGATTAGTAGATATATTCACAATCTACTACTTTTTGTCATAGATTACTCATTAGACTTGTAGACATGTGAATTTGAATTTTGAACCTTTTTGGCTTGGAGGTGACCAAGTGACATATTTTGTAAACATTATTATTTGAATTTTTGACATGACAAATGTTGACAGTTGCTCACTTGCTAGATAAATAATAATATGCTCTATGTTTTATGTTTTATAATATGCTTAAAAATTTGATGTATATTTGTAATAGCTAGAATATAGATGATTGTTGTACATACTAGTAACTACAATGGAATCATGGATGCCATATCTATCTTGATTTATGCAAAAATATGCATGTTTTCATGTCTTCTACAATTAATTGGTATTTGGGATGTTTGTTTTGAGTATAAATGCAAAAAAATATAAAAATATATATATATATAGCATACGCTTCCGCGGACGCTTTGCTTCCTAGATTTTTGGAAAATGAAGCTTCGGTGTCCCCGCTTCCAAAAAACGCTCCCGCTTCGTGCAACATTGAGTTGTACAGACAGCTTACAGGGTGGCAGTGTTTGCAGACACTTGTCCTCAGGCAGCGTTGGAGGCTGACCAGGTAGTTTCACGGGAGGCTAGTATATGGCAGGAGCACGGAGTTCCCAATCAGAGGAGGGAGGAGTCGTTGGAGATGGTGTTAAATCCATCTTTGGGCATACCCATTGATGCAGTGCAGATAGGTGTAGTGGCAGTCGGTAGAGCTGTAGTATTTCCAGGACGCAGCCTTCTCCAGGAATACATAGACAGGGCTTGTAGCACATCTTGCTCGCATTTTCCTATTATAGTGAAAGGGGTAGGTTTCCTTAGACAGATCTGGTTGATTGACCAGATAGAGCATCATCAATTGAGTAGGGACCCATATCAGTCCAGTAGACTTGTTCCTTACGCAAGTGTCCATGCATTGGATTTGCGAGAGACCATGAGTTGGTACCCTATTGATGGAGCATCATTTTTAGTCAGGAGCATTGTACTGCAAGAGCCCTTAGAGGTGAGGGATATTACATGCTTAAGTTGGCAGTAGGATGTAAGCTAGCCATTCATCAGTGTTTCAGCGCAACATCAACATGGAGAGATTGACCTTGGCTTATGCCATGGGTTGGATTGGAGAGAGGTGATGAGTTGGTACGTGGTGGATGGAGCAACATTCATGGTTGGAGTTATAGCACAGCAGGAGTCATGGAGCCTTGATACTTGTTCTTGGTGGCATTGGGATCCAGGAGGATTTGTTGATGACAAGTTCAGTCAAAGATTGGTTTGGGATCCGGGCATTGAGGGGTCCATTCATGGGCGGTTGATACAAAGGGAGAGCATCACCCAGTGTTTTGTGTGGGATCTGGCCGTTTTCTCTTAATAGCGTTGGGCCACCAGATTGGTCCACAGATTTGGATTGCTTGAGGGCAAGCAATCTTGGGGCGGGAGGACTTATAATGTCCCTTTTTTTGGTGTTCCTCATGGCATGGTTAGGATGGAATTATAGGGTTGGGGCAGACAGGTAACAGGTGCAGATTTACTTCATCAATGGCCCAGGGGCTTCTGGGGGTGCTTCATGGGGTTTTGAGGAGTTTTTATGAGGTCCAATGGAATTCACATGGTATATTCCATCATCCGCACAGTTTGTCTTTCATTTCGTTGCATTCCGACAACTTTTAAAAAAATAGCATTATCATGGGGCCTAACTTAATTAATTATGCTCGAAGTGGCATTCCGAGAAGATTATTTGATACAACATCTCAACGTAATAACTCGTTGGAATCGGAATGAAAAGATCAACATGATAGGATGTTGAGAAGTGACTTCTATGTTGATTTGAGGTAACATCGAACATGCTCTAGCCATGAAAATTGGTGGAGAGGCTAAAGCACATGAGATCTCCAAGACCCAGAAATGTTTGGGCAGATTCTAACTGGTTTGGGAGATATTAAAATAATTAATATTTTTAATGGAGTTCCTAAGTCTAAACTTAGGAAAATTAAAATATTAATGGTTATTAATATAAAACTGGGTTAGAAGGTTCCAAAAGTCATGGATCAAGCCAAATCTAATCTTAGCCGTTGATTAGAGATTTAATCTCGGCAGTTGAAGGATCAACACGAAAAGTATAAGAAGAGGCTTGAGGGTCAATTGGAGAACACGCTGAGGGAGACTAATCAGTTCGATTTCTAGGGCGGGGTTAGCTGAAAAATTCGAACTAGTGGTCTGGAGAGCATAAGGAGGCAGCAAGTACAGAACAAAGAGTCGGGAACAGCACTAGGGGAACAGCGCAGAGGTTGGAGAGGTAGACGCAAAGGCAGCAAACTGCGCAGTCACTGGAGGACCTGCGTGGGTGACGCAGAGAGGCAAGGGCTGACGCAAAGGGTCTGGGAGCTACGCAGAATTTAGCCAGGCTGACGCTTAGACTAGGAGAAGTGTTGAAGAATTTTCTCTCTGTTGGGTAACCCAGTTTGGCACCCAGTTGTACTGAAGAATTGTTGAATAATAAAATCCTCCCTTGCTGCACCAGTTTTCCCACATTGGGTTTTTCCGGGGAATGTTGTCCAAAATATCTGTGTCGATGTGTTAATTCTTGTGCATGTGTTTGTTTCTGTATTATGGTGTGATATCTGTAGCAGAATTTATTTTAATGTTTACTGAAGGATTTTCATAAATAACTTATTAGAAAAATAATTAGGTAAAATAAATCAGTTATTGCAGTGATAGAATTTTCACATGGTATCAAAGCAAGCAATCAGAGGCAGAAAGGGAAAATCAATTATGGGTCGAGACCATGATGCAGAGGCATCTACGTCAGGAGACTCTCATAGATTTTCAAAAAATTACAAAAGAGAAAGTGATTACGATTTCTCTATGTTGGCTTCTAGGCTGGACGAAGAAGCGGCTTGTGTGACTAGCTCTGTATCAGCAAAGGTGTGGTATATAAACAGTGGAACCTCTTGGCATATGACGGGAATCCGGAAATGTTTCTTAGATTATCAAGAGGAGAAGATGAACTTTCAGATCACCATGGGGAACAAGGCAAACTGTACTCCAGCAGGGAGGGGTACCATAGTTTTTCAAACAGAAACGGAATAGCGGTTTCGTGCTACCATTGTGCTGCATGTACAAGGATTGGGGATGAATTTACTTTCCGTGTCACAACTTCAAAGCAAAGGCTATCACGTTTTCTTCATCAAGGAGAAAGTATACATCAAACACCCGAGCTGGAAAAAGAAAGTGCAAATCGGGATCAAAAGTAACAGGTTGTACAGACTACAACTAGAATCACCAATGGCACTAATAGGCAGTCATAGCGACAAGGATTTGAACGAACTATGGCATAGAAGAATGGAACATTTGCACCATGGGGCTCTGAGAATTCTCAGGAGCACTGTAACAGGAGTTCTAGATCTTAGTACGGAACGAGATGATGTACGCAGAGGATGTGATCTAGGAAAGTATGCCAAAGCAGCGCTTTCTAGAAGTAAAAACCCGTGTCCACTAAAGCTCTTAGTGGTGCTGAGTACTTCCTCACCTTCATTGATGACCACTCAAGGAAAACTTGGATTTATTTTCTGAAAACAAAGGACGAGATTTTCTGTCGATTCAAAGAGTTCACGGCTCCAGTAGAGAATCTGACTAGGAAGAAAATAAAAGTTTTGTGCTCAAATAATTGTGGAGAGTATGTCGATAAGGAATTCACTGATTTTTGCACTAAGGAGGGCATCAAAAGAGAGTGGACAGCTCTTTATAATCCGGAACAGAATGGAGTAGCAGAAATAAAGATAGGATTATTGTAGAGGCAGCTGGGGCCATGATATATGATCAGGATATGCCAAAATTCCTATGGGCAGAAGCATGCAACACAACACAGTATGTTCAGAATAGAACTCCTCATCGGGCATTGGGCAAGATTACCCCAAAGAAATTCTTCACAGGGAAGATGCCTGAAGTCAGTCATTTCGGGATATTTGGGAGCTTAGCATATTGCCGCATACCCGAGAAAAAGAGGAAGAAGCTAGATCAAACTGCAGAGAAAGGATATCTAGTGGGATATAGCGAGAACGCTAAGGCATACAAAATCTATCTTCTAGGGAGAACAAAGGTAGTAGTTCGACGAGATGTGAAGTTCATGGAAGACAGGGCTTTCAGGAAATCTCGAGAAATGCCTTCTGAGGAGCAGTCAAAAGAGGAACCATTGGTCAAACCTGTTCAACAGAAGAAAAGAATTCTTCCTCGAGTCAGGAAGAATCACAGGATGAGGAGGAGACAACAGAAGCACCTGCTGGCAGAGGAAGAACGAGCAGGGAACTTCGTCAAATTTTACAAAATGCAGAGGACTTCATCGGTGCACCAAGGAACAATAAGAGGGAGCGAAAACAACTAGATAGATATCAGGCATTAGTAGCTCAGGATGGGGAGCCTACCAGTTTTCAGGAGGCAGCTCAACATCAGGTTTGGCTGGATGCAATGATAGAGGAGTACAACTCCATAATGGTGAACGATGTCTGGAAGGTAGTGCCAAGGCCTCAAGACAGATCAGTGGTAGGTTCGAGATGGATCTACAAGATTAAATACGCTGTAGACAGCAGTGTTGAGAAATACAAAGCCAGGTTTGTAGCTAAGGGGTATGCTCAAAAGGAAGGAATTGACTATGACGAGACCTTCGCCCTGATAGCTAGGTATACATCTATTAGAACCGTGATATCTCTTGTAGCACAGATGGGGTGGGAGATTCATCAAATGGATGTCAAAATGGCATTTCTGAACAATGTGATAGAAGATGTATACATTGAACAACCAGAGGGCTTTGAGACACATGAGAAAAAGTCTCATGTATGCAGATTGAAGAAAGCCTTGTATGGGCTGAAAGAGGCACCTAGAGCACGGTATGGGCAAATCAATGCCTACTTGCAGAAAATGGGATTTGTCAAGAGTGACGCAGATCCAAATCTCTACTATCTAGCTGTAGAGAATGAGCCTCTAATCTTAGTGTTATATGTGGATGATCTGTTCCTGACAGGATCATCCAAGCTCGTAGGGGACTGCAAGAAGAATCTAGCCTTGGAATTCGACATGAAGGATTTGGGACGAATGCATTATTTCCTGGGGTTGGAAGTTTGGAAGCAAAAGGGGGAGATCTTCCTTGGGCAAGGGAGATATGCTACAGAAATCCTGAAGAGATTCAGGATGGAGGACTGTAGACCCATGGCTACTCCAATGATAACCAACTGGAAGGAGATTGATGCATCAGAAGACAAAGATGTTGATCCCACCTTATATAGGCAGCTGATAGGGTCCCTGATGTATCTAGTCAATACCAAGCTGGACATTTGCTACTTTGTCAACACCCTCAGTCAGTGATGGTGGAGTCGAAGAGGGCGCACTAGGCAGCAGCCAAACATGTTCTCAGGTATTTACAGGGAATAGTTGATTATGGACTCTTGTACACTAGGGGTAAGGATATCAGATTGAATGGGTTTAGTGATGCAGATTGGGCAAGAAGTTCAGTGGATCGGAAAAGTACCGTTGGGTACTGTTTCAACATTGGATCAGGAATGACCTCCTGGTGCAGTAGGAAACAGAAATTTGTGGCTCTAAGCTCAGCTAAGGTAGAATATATGGCCGCAAGCACAGCTTCGTGTGAGGCCATACGGCTTAGAAAAATGCTTGTGAGCTATTCAGAAGAAAGATGGAGGTGACCAGGATCATGTGTGATAATCAGAGTTGCATCAAGCTCTCTGAGAATCCAATGTTTCACGGTCGGTCAAAGCATATTGATATTCGGTGTCACTTTGTCAAAGACTGTGTAGAACGAGAAGTTGTACAGTTGAGCTACACTCCTACAGGAGAACAGGTGGCAAACATCCTTACCAAGGCCCTTGGAAGAACCAAATTTGATTATTTCAGGGAGAAGATGGGCATGATAAAGAATCCATTTCAGTAGCAGAAATGGGTATGATATCGCAATGCAGTAGCAATCAGCATTAGCACGATGCAACATGATGACAAGGACTTTGCAGTGCAGATGCAGTGTTGGAAAGGACCAGCAGCAGCGCGGATGCAGAGGAAGTTGCAGTTCAGATGCAGTGTTGGGAAGACGGACCAACAGCAGTGCGGATGCAGAGGGAGCTGCAGTACAGATGTAGCAGTGGCAATGATAAAGCCATGGGCAGCAGTACAAGATGCAGCAACGCAGAGGATGTTGGGCAGGGAGGCTTAGCATCAGCACAGGTACCGATGTTGTATGATCAGAGTAATGCTCAATGTGGAGTATTACTAGAGCACAGTGCTCGCTAAGAGGGAGTGTTGATTTGCGGTAGCATCAGATGTGCTCTAGCCATGAAAATTGGTGGAGAGGTTAAAGCACATGAGATCTCCAAGGCCCATAAATGGTTTGGGCAAAATCTAACCAGCTTGGGAGATATTAAAAGAATTAATATTTTTAATGGAGTTTCTAAGTCTAAACTTAGGAAAAATAAAATATTAATGAGAATTAATATAAAACTGAGTTAGAAGGGTCCAAAAGTCATGGATCAAGCCAAATCTAATCTTAGCCTTTGATTAGAGATTTAATCTCGGTCGTTGATGGACCAACGAGAAAAGTATAAGAGGAGGCTTGAGGGTTAGTTGGAGAACACACTAAGGGAGACCAATCAGTTCGATTTCTGGAGCAGGGTTAGCTGAGAAATTTGAACTAGTGGTCTGGAGAGCAGCAAGAGGCAGCAAGCGGAACAGAGAGTCAAGAACAGCGCAAAGATTGGAGAGGCAAACGTAGAGGCTGCAGACTGCGCAATCACTGGAGGGCCTGCATGCATGACGCGGAGAGGCCTAGTGTTGACGTGGACAGGCAAGGGCTAATGTAGAGGGTTTATGAGCTACACAGAGGTCGGTCAGGCTGACGCTTAGACTGGGGGAAGTGCTAAAGAATTTTATCTCTATTGGGTAAGCCAGTTTGGCACCTGGTTGTACTGAAGAATTGTTAAATAATAAAATCCTCCCTTGCTGCACTGGTTTTCCCACATTGGGTTTTTCAGGGACTGATTGTCCAAAGTATTTGTGTCAATGTGTCAATTCTTGTGCATGTGTTTGTTTTTGTATTATGATGTGATATCTGCAACAGAATTTATTTTAATGTTTACTGAAGGATTTTCATAAATAACTTATCGGGAAATAAGTAGGTAAAATAAATCAGTTGTTGCAGTGATAGAATTTTCACATCCTGGCTACTGCGTTGCCTCCACGAGCTTCTCTCCACCTCTCTGTCAGTTTTCCCGAACTATCGTTGCCCCTCAGCTACAAGATCTCTCCAATCTATTTTCCTCCTGAGAACTCTCACCTTAGAAAATTGATTTTCTCAATCTCTCTATGTGTCTTCTCCAACTATCCCCAAGCCTCCCTTTATACTTTTCCTGTTGAGAAATCAACGGTCATGATCTAACCTCTAATCAACGGTTAAGATTAAATTAGGCTTGATCCTTGTCTCTTAGAAGCTTCTCACCCATATTTTCATTAATACCCATTAATATTTTAATTTTCCTAAGTTTAGACTTAGGAACCCCATTAAAAATATTAATTATTTTAATAAAATACAATCCGAGTGGAATTTCTCCAAACAATTTCTAGGTCTTGGAGATCTCCTATGTTCTAGCCTCACCACAAAATTTCAAAGCTAAACCACATCCGATGCTACCCAAAAATCAACAACATGTCCATGGTAGTCCATCAAATAGTGGGTCACATATGATATAATGATGAGATGGAGTGTGGATCAAGGGAAAACTCCAAGCCACATGTTAGGGTACAAGGGTAGCTATGAAAGTGGAATCCCACACGTGGGTGTATGAGTGTTGGAGAGAGCAGTGGTTGTAAATAAATTATCTCGGCCTTTGTTTTTCCACCCTTTTTCATATGCATTTTGCTTTTTTATTGATTATTCTTCATAATTGCTTGGGGCTCTAGGAGATGAGAGCATGATGTGTGGTATATAGCAGTAGGTACCCCCTTTTGAGGTGGGGCAATTCATTGCCCACCAGTGCTTGGGACAATCATGGGTTCCTTAATGTGGAGGAGGCTCATCTAGGGCCCATAGGAACCGAGGTGATGGCCATATATAAAGGGTAGAGCATATGCTTGGCTTTTTCATACCTGCTAAAATTGTATGTCTCGGCCATCCTTTTGCATTTTATGGTACATTTCCTGTTGTGAGTGGTCAAATTATGATTTTTCTTTTCTTTTTAGTTGCATCAACCTTCGGGGCATCGTTCTAGGCCCGGCCCCAAAGTGTGGACAAGGGGAGGAGGAGGCTAGCCCTTTGTGGACCCGACGAACACATGTGGACGCGGATGGGAAATATGATAAATGGGGCTATACTGAGTGGAGGGGAGTGATATATATGTTATCAAAAAGCGGAACCACGCAACCAAAATCGGGTTTTCCCATGTAGTGCCAACCCTAAAGCCAATTGTCAATAAAGAAGATCCCATGGGACTAGGAAACAACACTAACTATTAAATTGGGCAAAGAAGACAAGAGTACAGACCTAGCCCACTCTTTCTGCCGAATCCCCCCACCAATCCATGCCCGAAAGTGTCCATGAAAAGTAAACAAAATCACTTAACTAAACCAAAGAAAATCCATACCTTTGGGGTCAGGAGGCCCACCTTCAAACATACAATCATAACAGATGGGTAAAGTACCACATGGCCGGCTCAGGTGGCGAAGAATATGGCACATTGAAGTATCCGGTGGCTGCAAGGGACTGTTGGCTGTCGGCTGGGAACCATCTAAGAGAAAAAAATTCTCATATGCATACTACCCACAAGTTGTGGGTAAAAGGGCATTCAGTATTAAGTTTCAAGGATTTTCACTGATCTTGATTCACTTTAGAATGTCTGCTTCTACTGGAAAGATTTGTTTAGAGGATTTAAAATTTGTTCCATTGATCTGCCAGAAATTTTCAAGTCTGCAACCTCAATGTCTGCTAGATTTTGGGTCTAAATTTGCACAGAAATGTTTGTTAAGATTTTCATGCGTCTCATCCACTCAGTTTTCCTGCAAGATACCCACTAGACTAAGTATCATCACTTCTAGTGTTAGTTCTTCTTGCAATGATTAGCTTGCAAGTTGCAACAACCTTTCTGATAAATAACATAACTTAACTAGTAAGAAGCATATAAATAGATGAAACCTTGACAAAGGGACTATGATACTGAAGCTTGGAATACGATATATAAAAGAACATTTGTGCTCAAATGCCTAAACTCGTAACAATTTGACCTCCAAGGTGTCAATCCTTCCTAGAGGAACCGGTAGAAACATCACAAATGTTTACTTTTAACAGATCAACAGAAAAATATGAACAGTTGAAAACTGTAAATAAAATGAAAAAAACAGAAAATCAAGGCAAAGTATTACTAAATTAAACGTATAAATCATCTCCATGTGAACGGCTCTAAGTTAACAGTCCTATGCCTAAATTCTCTACATGCAGGTAAAAATAGCAAGACTTACAAGCAAAATAAACACAAATAGAACTTAAATGAGGACATATGTTATGCACTTTATCAGCCTACAGCTCTCAATATATCTGTTATTTGAGATGTTAAAATGTTTACCTTGCTTGAAACTAAAGGGGCCCTTTCACCAGAGATTTTTACATCAGGTAGATAGCTGAAATCTGATGCAATCAAAGACATATTTGGTAATGCTCCATGCAAAACCTCTAATAGTTGCTGTATATCCAAAACAACATGATGAGCACGACATAAAATGTAAACATGAGCACACTATACTTAAATTATTTTATTGATTGAACAGTGCAATATATTAATTGGAAGATGCTTAGACAAACTAAACCTTTTCAAAGAGATAATTAACCATTCATCTTTAGAATTCAGGGCGAGATGTCAGAGTTGTAAGACATAAAAAGGAACACACACACACACATATATATATATATATATATATATATATATATTATGTGCCCATAAAAGGTTTACCAACATATTGGACAGTATGATAATTAGGAAAGCAGCATGCCATGTTGTTAACTGCGTACTTTTCTCCCCATACCAGGCAACCTGTAGGAATCCAAGCCCTTCGTGATTTTGGAGCAAGTCTTGAAAAAATGTTTCTTGCTGCTAAAAATGCTCTAGCACCCCAGCCAGCTTCAGCCCGTTTCCTTTCAATAATATCTATGCACCTTTTAATTAGTGGATCTTGCAGGGGCCTGAATATCTCTGAGATGGAAGACCTGCATTCAAAAAATGACAGAATGAAGATAAGAAATATTAACTTTATTAGTGCCAATGAAGCCTTTAAATGCCTACAGGGCCATAAATGCTGCAATCCAACATGACTATATTAAGTCTTCTATTTTCATTTTAACGTTGAATGCATAATGTTATGAGAACAAAAGTACCAACAAGAAGTAGACTCATAAGCACATGACAACAACATCAACTATGCGGTATAAGTTTTAGACACGTCCATTCAAGAAGAAAAGAGCAATAACAGATAAATTCTTAACATCAACGAGCTCAACCTTTCCCCAAAACTCACCTTGTTTGAGTCACACAAGCTTTTCATGGTCCACAAGTTTGATTCATGAACCCTGTTGTCGTGCAAAGTGTCTAGGCACCACAGAGTAAGGGCTGTCACTCTTGATCCTTACTCCGTTTAGACTCTCTCCTAGACAAGTCAAGGGGGGTAGTCCCTAAGGTAAATGGATGAGAAAGCCTGTGGATCACGAGCTCTAGAAGATTTTAATGATGGACAACCTGATGAATCTAAATGAATCTCGATTAATTCAGGCGAATAGATTAAACGCCAATGTAAACAAGACACGACCATAAGATAGAAACAATTATAGACCAGTGCTTTTATGCTAAATTAACCGTAGATAAAGTAAAACAAGTTATCCAAAACACTTTACAAATATGTGACGAATAATGACAATCATGAATAATCGATATAAATGCCCAAAACTGCATCATGCAAGATATTCCAGATTTAATATGATTATCATTAACTGCCCAAATCTAGATTCAATTAACTTTCTTCAACAACGAAATATGATTTAAAACGTTTATTGCACCTTGACCATAGAAAAACATGCATTAATGACACTAAGTAACTTCAAATTCAAATCTTAATTATTCCTTAGGCAATAACTAAAGAAGTAAAACAAATCAACGGGTTAAAAAATCAAAATTTTTAATGGGCCACAGGCCACATTAAAAAAATTTAATTTTTAAGCGAAAACCCCTTAATTTATTTCATTATAAATCATTAGTCACAAATTTAAAATCTTTAGAATTTTTTTAAGTTTAGGATTTTTAGGTTTTTCAAAATTGTTATGAATTTTCTTTTTTAATTTAGAATTTTTTTAAATTTTTTATGATTTTAATGAATTTTTTTTTTTAATTTTAATGTTTTTTGATCTTTAAAATTTTAGGATTTTATATTTTTTAAATGTTTTTTAGATTTTAATATAAAATTGAAATCATAAATAAATAACAAAAAAATTAAAAAATTAAAAAAAAAAATGGAACAAAAACTAAATCGAAATTTATTGTTTTTAACGAAACCTAACCTAAGTAACATAAACAACAAAACCAAATAAAAGCACAAAACATAAATTAAATATAAACAAGACCATTCACATTACAAAAATGAAACAAAAAATAAACTAATGCTAACTAAATAAAAATGAGAACTAACCTAAATAAAGTATATACTTTAGAGGAAAAAAAAAAATCGAAAGCAAAGAAACTAACCATAACACTAAAAAGGAAAGGTCGTGGAGAGTCTACGGAAGGGAGGAATGACAGGCATATTTGAAGGCTGTATCGAGGGCAAATGGAATGGAAAGAGCAAAAGACGCAGTTTGGCAACAGTGAGGCTCGGATTTGCGATGGCAACTCAACAGATTTGAGCCATGGGGATGAAGGTCGATGGAGCGAGGGAATGAGGGATGTAAGTGAATGTTGCAGCAGAGGGAAAGCATGGAGAGGGTTAGGGATAGACGCAGCAAGCTTGGACAGCAGCGAGGAGGGGTTATGAAGATTGGAGCTGTGTGGAGGGTATGGATAGCACGCAAGTTGCAAGGAATGGATGTGGGTAGGAGCAGAAACGAGGGTTTGATAAGGAAAAACGCAGAGGTTTTTTGCTATTTGTTTTGTAGGTATGCGGGAGGGATAACCATGGGTGCAGGTCAGATGGATGGTAGCGACGACGGCTGGAGAGCAGCTATGCAGCAGAACGTAGATAGAAAAACACATCCAGAATAAACCCAAGGCATAAGAAACAAATCAAAAATTCTTGCTGAAAACTTCAAGTAGTGAACAAGTTTATAGAGAAAGCAAGCAGTAACAAAAGATTGTGAGCTCTCTAAAAAAAATCGAAATGCACAGTGAACCCCAAAACCCAAGCAGCAAAACAAAGAACGAATCAGCGTAATGGTGGTCCAGAAACCCCTTAAAAAAAATTTAAAAATTTTAATTAAAATTTGTGAATCCACTTATTTAGATTTAACAGTGAAACCCTTAAAAAAAAAAACAAATTTCCAGATTGAAAGAAAAGTATAAAAAAAAATTAAAACCCTAGACTGCAAAATATCTGGATAGAATCCTTGCCAAAAATGATATCGATGAACCCCAGAGATCTAGATCTTACCCTCCAGGGCCTAGATTTGGACTCTATGTAGATTTCTTCCTCAGATCTGTCGCTGCAAGTCAACAACAAAACACCCAAATGATATATACAAAAACACAGAAAAACCCAAGTCAGAAAACTAAAAAATAATTACATATCTATGTACATAAATGGCAGATCTACCAGATCTAGGGAGTGTGAGACCGACTCCACTCTCAGATCTGATAATTTGAGGCTCTCAATAGTCAGATCTATCGATTTAGCACACAAAAAAAAAAAAATCAAATTTTAAAGGAGGTACTAAACTCAAAACCCTTCATTCATCATCCATTAAAAGAAAGCTTATGATAAGCCTGGGATCAAATCAAGTTGGGCTCTTCAGAAAACACGGATCGGGAGTTGGCTGGTTCAGCCGAGAACTCCCCGAACGCCCGATGATCTAATAATCAAGGATTTCCTGCAAAACTCCATTCAACCATTAACATAGAGCGAGAAAATGATAATAAAATTCAGATAAATAGAGATACATGCTATTATATTCAAAACTTAAATTATCATTGAAACCCCAATGACTGAGCAAAATACCTGTACTCAAATTGCTCTTCAGAAACCTATCATCAATGGCTAAAAAGAAATCTATGCATGAAAATGACACATCTTATAGTGTTTCCACGAAGAGTAACACCAGCAAAAATTTAACCCCAAAGTCTTTCTTTATTGCTCATAGAAAGAATTACAAGAGAGCTTTTCACTTAGTACACGATCTAGAGATCAGATGAACTGACTGACAAAAGACCTCCTATTTAAAGATAAATCCTCCAACGGCTAGTTCGGGTGATCCTCGTCAAAGCAATCTCGACCGTTGATGAGAATTAAAATTTCTTTTAATCTCATTTGTCGAAATTTTAAATTATTGAGGAAATTCGAATTTTTCAATTAAATGCATTTTAATGAATTCAAAAATTAAATTTTTGAATTAATTTCCTCAAAATTTTGACTTTGACTTAACCCCAGGGACCAAAGGCTTAAAATTTAGCAAAATAATTAATTTACCTTAATCCCTGGACCTCTTAAATTTTAATTTTTTAAGGACCAACGAATTTTGCCTTCAGAGAATTTAAATTTGCTTAGGACCTAGAATTAATCCAATTTCTGGCTTAAGATTTTAATTAAGTTTGACCAAAAAAATTAATTAATTAACCTATGAGAGGATAATTTTTTTTTCTAACCCTCAACGCACTTTACATCATGATTTTTACATTTTTACATCTCAAGGAGGAAAACCCATTTGCAAAAGACCCTCACAGACTACCCAGTTCTGCGACACAAATATAATCTAGCAGATCAAGCAATTTGTAATAAAATAACCTAACCAAATAGTTAAGATTATTCCCAAAACACATTTAAATAGACTCGATCTAGAACACTAGGACTCCCCTACAATCCCAGTAACAAAATCCATTCCGGCTTTGGGGTAAGGCTGAAAGAAAACTTTGTCGACCATCTGAGAATGGATAGGTGAGACAAAAAACCTCTCAAAATGTAGATCATCATCAGAAAAGTAGATTGACTAGGTGATTACATACACGACACGGATCTGCTGAGATTATTTACATGATACACATACAGACTGGGTTTACATTATAAGATGATGATAGTTGGACGACACAAACACATCGATCAGGCACTATCCTTTTTGCCAAAAAAAAAGGGGGGTGTACTGCTATGGATCATTGACACGTAGTGGTCAACAAACCCAATGAAAAACTTGTTAGGTCCTTTTATATAATCCCCAAAAAATTATCATTTTTCTCAGACTTTTCCAGTGACTTTTGACATCTCTGGTCTAACATAAAAATGAATAGATGTCATCATACACAACTAGGGCTTCCAACATTTAGGGCAAAGGAAGAATGTTTTCATATCCAAACCACCAAGCTTTATTAGAATGCATGTTATAATGGTCATATCATGTAATAACTTAGCTTAGAAATTTTAAGCAAGATACTTTACATTATGTTATAAAAATGTGCTATAAAGACAAGTTATGATGACTAGTGTGAAAGAAGCCCCTGAATAAAGCTTCCCTCAATATACCATGGTCTATGAAGAGCATAATCAGGAGAATTTAATACAACTTGCAGAAATAGCAAAACAGAAGCAATATCACTCAAGCCATGAAGAAATTCATAATGAACAACTTCTTATGGTTCACCGATTACACAAACTACATGAAGCATGTCTTCTTTCAGCAACCATGAGATACCATTTAAGTCAAGTTCAACAGCAATGTTTTAAAAGTTGGAATCAGTCAAAGTTCAGACTGAAATCAGGTCAAAATCAGCCAATGGATCAGATTTTATGAACCGCTAAAATCTCCATAAAATATGGAAATTTCAATAAAATAAAAATGCACAAACACACACACATGTATACCAACATAAATCAAAACCATTAGAGACCAAACATGTAAAGTCTGCACATGTATATACAACGTAAGGATGATATAGCAAACTGCCATTGAATGCAATACACATCCAAAGAAAAATATGTGAAATTTCTACGAATGCAACAATTGGAGTTTAATATTCTAACTATTAGCAATCTATTTGTCTATGGCAAATAACAATTAAATCACTGATGCATTCTTCACAATAAAAAGACGTTGCAGATTTATAACAAACACAATAAAAATTGACACCATTATTTTGGACTAAACATCCCCAGAGAAACACCGAAGGGAAAAATGGAGCAGAAGATGAGGGTTTATTTATTATGCAGCAAATATAGAGAATTACAATTGCTGGCCTTTCTAGGTCAGCTTCGGCAATTTATCTCAACCAGAAAATACTGGGAAAAAATATTTTTCCCTCATAGCTCTTCTTTTGCCACTCTCGACAAACTCGCACTTCCTAGCTAATTTGCACAGCTGGACTGGAAATGCACACTGCATGCTCAAATGAGTTTTATATGCCTATGGAACTCTTCCAGATGAGTTGTATTGCCTGTCTCTACCTCTGGAAACAATTCACTAGGCCTCCCGTGACTTGATCTAGGCACTAGTAACTGAATTGGTCCCTCTCTTGGCAACTCGCATGGTAAAATGCAACCTCCCTACTAGATAATTCGGCCTCGCTTTTCCTCCTCCGGAAATAAGAAAACCTCATGAGAATTTCTCCAGAAATTCTCCCTACTGCAGACCCCTACTACTCTCCTTCCATGGCTCGAATTGCACCCTCACTAAAAACTGCAAACTAGGTAACTCGATTTGCCTTGCTCACAACTTGTAAACTGTGTCTATCTCCAACTCCATCGACATGCTCTTGTAATCTCTCGCTGGAGCATCAACAACACAGAACTAATCGTGATCGATGGTTCAGATCATCTTAGATTCTGTCAAGTAACTTTTCCCGGAGACTCTAGAGCAAAATCAATTTCCTCAATTAATACCCATTAATTAATCAATTTTCCTAAGTTAGACTTAGAAACTTTTTAATTATTGATCATTTAATTTAATTGAAAGGTTTCTAAGTGTTTTCTCTCGAAACCTTTTCTGGGTTTTGAAGTGGTCTTGTTCCTTAACCTCTCTAACACCTTAGAGACTAGAACACCTATATGATGCTACCATATCCATCAAAAACTAACATTCCCTCTTAGTGAGGAAGGTGTTCTCCACTATACCCATCAATATAATTTCTCCTAATGAACAACCTACAGCTGGACTATCCATGCTGTTGATGTCTGACATCTGTTACACCTCCTTTCTTCACATCTTCAAACTGATTTGAATCCCTGTCATTGGAAATCATTGTAAGGAGGTCAATCTGGCAAACACTATCCATCATGCTACTGCACATACTCTGATTTATCTGCCACTAACTGTAGATGAATCAATCCCTGATCTCATACTGTTGGTACCCCTACGTTGTTGCTATTGCTTTGCCTCTGTGTTGTTGCTACCACTGCACTATGAGTACTGACCACCTCAAAAGTTGAAGATCAAGCTTCCATAGGGTTGTGCCCTCTGAAGCTAGACTCCCTTTTAGTCTCAAACCTCTCAAATCTACCATGCCCCTGCAACTGGATCTACAATTATCCCTTTAGTCCTTACTGCAACTAGCTCTACACTGTCTATTGACAATCTGACTACACCCAACTGGATTTGCAACTGCCTATCACATATATGACTGCAACTAGCTCTACACTGCCCCTCAAGCTCTGACTACACCTTGTTGACGCCTCGATCCTCCTGCTACTTTACTATAGTGGATCCTGTAGCAAAGGTATTGTTGCACCCATTTTGCAACAAGTCCAAGGAAATAGTGTATAAATTTTTTCACGGATAAGGATTATCATCCAACCAATTGTTATATCATTGTAAACCCAAAATCAGCAAGTTATGTTGTAAACGATGCTAGTATGACCATTTAATTTTGTAACAAAACCTAGGTAAGCATTTAATTTTGGCAACAAATTTCATCCTAGGAGGTTTTTTACCCTCACCGATTACGTGTGTTTCTAAACACGGATAATCGGCAGAGTTTTTCCTCTATCTTTAACCCCAAAGCTAGGGTGGGATACATTGACAAGGTCTTAGGTGAGTCCTAGTGTTATATCGAGTCTTTGTAAAAGTGGTTTGAGAATAATTTAAGCTATTTGACTACATTATTTTATTACAGAACACTTGGTCTATACTAGATCATATTGTGTCGCAACATTGAGTAATGTCATGAGGGTCTATATGTAAAGGTGTATTCCCCCTTTGAGGGTTGAATTATTTGTAATATCTGATGTAAAAAATGTTTTAGTGCATCGTCCCTCATATTTAGACATCATGACTAAAGTATTTGAGGGTGGAAAAAGTTGTTGAGAAATCTAGGGCATCATTAGTTAGGTGATTTCTCTTTGTTAGTAATTGTTTGCGAATGCTTTTTGCTTCTTATATTAAAATCTTCTTCCTGTTAAATTATTAGTGTTCTTCTTCATCAAACAGTAACCAATGCATGAACATAAATAGACAAGAGACATAGAATGTAGGCTATGAGCCAAGGCCAAAACCTCTCACTCTTTGAGAGGAAACCAGCACAAATTCTTCTTAAAGAGATTCTAATTGACAAAGACCAAGACCCTTGACCTATTAGCCACTTCCAAGACCAAGACACTAGCTCTCTTGATTGTCTTCTCCTTCCTCCTTTTGGTTCCTTTTATGCATTGAGGTCATCTCCTTTCTGAGCATAATGTGATAGCAATGAATTGTAGACATACTTGAGATGACACTGAACCATATCATTGTATTATCACCAAATTGTCCTTACTACAGCAACCCCAAAACACTGTAATACTTCACTTAATAGCAGCTCTTTCATATCACCGAACCGTGGTTTCTATATATCATCTAGTTGTGGTATAGATACCCTCATCCGAACTGTATCTTTTTGTTGTAGCATTGAGACCTTTACCCAGAGATTTGAACTTCTTACTGTCACTGCCTACCCGAAATTACAAAGAGACATATTTGAACTTCTTCATTGTGGAGATTCGAACTGTATACTGTGATTGGCCCTAAACAAACCCTCATTGTCCCTTCATTATTCTTCTGCGTCTAGTCCGAATTGCTCATCTTTCTGTTGTCTGAATTTCAGAGCTTTTTCTAACTGTCTAATGCGAAGAGCCTTTACATATATTTATAGTGGTTTCCCCCTATAAAAGCCAACATGTATTTATGAATAGGTGTGTCTCCATAGCTTGAAGTCAACATGAGATCTTTACTTCATCTTGAGGCTGACATGAGGAAGAGAACTAGTGCTTGTCATTGGAGGACTTTATGGACTTATATACATTTGACACATGCCCAACAAGGGATTCTCCATACATGACATTGACCCTTTGACTCTAATGATAAATCCTAAGGCTCTCAATGGGAACCATCTAGATAAAAACTCTTGCTCATGAAGCCCATGAAGAAATTCATTACAATAATAATTTTATTTACTTCTTTTCATCATTTACAAAGATCACAGTTACATGTCATTATGAAGACCAGACCTAATTACACTCTTCAACAAAAGTATTAATCCCCTCTTGTGTCAATTAATAAATTTTCTGAAAAAATTAAAATTAAATCCTAAGCCGAAAAATTAATTAATTTTGAGTCGAAAAATAATTATAGAGAAATTAAGATTTCTCCAAGTGGAAAATAATAAAAAATTTGTGGGTCAAAGATAAGTCAATTTTCGAGGTCCCCCACCAAGGCAAAAATGGATATTTTAAGAAAAATTAAGCCCTTTGACTTCGATGGTTAAGTTAAAGTAAAAAAATTTAAGAAATTAATCCAAAATATTATTTTTTGGATTAATAAAAAAAGGGTTTTAAGTAAAGTTCGAAAATTTCCTCAAAATAAATATTTTTGATGGAAGAGATTAAAAAATGATCAAATTATTATCAACAGTCGAGATTGCTATGACAAGGATCAAGTCAACTAGCCGTTATTTTCAACTTGGTGAATTTCTCTATAGATAGAAGCCATTTTGCTTCTCACAGTATTCTGATTTTGGGCTCTCTCTGGATGATGTAAATTTGTAATGTTGGTATTGAGTCATTGCTCTGCTAGGAACATTTTAATATCATAATAAAAGACTTTGGGGTTCAGCTCATAGTGTTCTTGCTCCATTGATCTATGGCTCATGCTACTTATGTGCAAATCTTATATTTGTGCTTCACTGTTATATAAATTGTTATTTCATTTGTCGATGGTAGGACATTCTATTGGTAAAATTTGGTTTTATCTTAGGTGATCTGATTCATCATATGATCTAATGATTTGGTTTGAGAAAAATTATAGAGATCTGTAGGTACACTAGCCCTTTGGCTCCAAGTTCATAGATTGTGGGAAAGAGCCGACCTTGTTTGGGCTCTAGGAATTTTTATATGGCGTTCTAACTTTGCAAAAGGGTGTGGCCAATATTCTAACTTTCGAAAAATGCATTTATCCATTGCCATTATTCAAAATTTATTTCTCACAGGAAATATTTTACAAGCATTTTGTGTTTGTAAATATTTTGTACATAATTTTTGTAAAATTATTTTGTAAATTATTTCTAACCCATGTTTAAAGCAATTGGGGTTTTGAGTTTATTTTGAAATTTTTTATATATATGTGGTTTTGGGAAATTTTATTTCACCTGTGCAGGTGAGATTCAAGCTGATCAAGAAATATTCTGTTGGGGTTTAGAGCTAGATCTAAGCCCTTGAGGGTAAGATCTAGTCTCCATTTAATTTGCAAAGCCAACATCCACAAATTTTGCAATGAATTTGGGCATTTTTTAGCAAATTGCAGGCTTCAGAAATTTTTGTGCCCCTTGGGCCTAGCCATCTACCCTCCTAGAGCCTTCTTCTCCCCTCGGCCTCCCTCCAAATTGAGCCGCTAGCCCTCTAAGGGCTAGCCGCGGGCCTTAGAGGCCTTTCTAGGGCCTCAACACTCTTCCTTGGCTGAACTGCATGCCTCCAAGGGCCTCGGCCTCCCTTGTTGTGGGCTTGGGGAGCCCTTTTGTGCCCTCGGCCCCCCCTCTAAGCCTTGTCGCAGGCCTTCCCAAGGCCTTAGGCCTCCTCCACTCCCCTTTCTCCTTCCTCCGTGGCCTCCTTCCCATGCGACTGCCTCCTCTCCCTCTGTCACAAGCTTTAGGACCTCTCTTTTCCCTCACGACAGGCCTACTAGGCCTCCTCCCTTAGTCGCTGCCTTGTCCTAGCCTAGCGTTGGCCTCCAAGCCTCATCACTACCCCTCTCTATCCTCACTTGCCTCATCTCAATCATCACTTGGGTTATAATTTGTTTTTGTCATTAACACTTGTTGGTTGTTGGGGTATATGAGGAGATTTTGCGCTAATACTTGTGATTGCAGGTGGTCTTCTCACTGGAAGAGTTTTGGGCAAGCAAACTTGTCATTTTCAAGGCCTAGAGGCCTAGTGGTTTGCCTCCTCAAACCCTCATTCCTATCTCTGTTTTACTAGCAGCCTACAATCATTTTGTTTGCAGTGGTAAATAATATATAAAAGTGGCATAAAACTAATTGATAAGTCATCTAATACATTGACAAGTCACTTGCTATAATTGGGTAATTATTGTTTGGCATAAATTCATAAGTTTTGATGGCTGTCCCACTGTTTGATGAGGCATAATAAGGTCTGATCATACACAGCAGTGAGCTCCTAATCTCTCAAAGCATTCACCTCTTGATGTCCCTTGCATTTTGTTTACAATTTTGTGTTGGCAAAGTGGTTTCATTGGGCTGCCTTCTAGTTTTGCATTGGCTGCCTCATTTGCATTCTTACATTGCATTTTCCTCTTGCATTCACCTGTTTGCATCTTAAGTGCTCTAATTTTATGAAGATAAAGAGACAAGTGTTGGATTGATTTGGCATATATTGGCATAAGATTAGCTACTTCTGTCATAAAAGTTTATTATTATTCCTTTGATGTCATTTGAACATAAGTTACATAAAAGATCTTGACATTGGTTAATGCTCTATTGTGGACATTGAAATTTTGAAGTGTTTTGACAATTGCTTAATGATTAAATACTAATGCATTGTTTTCCTTGTGAGTATCATAATCTAAGAGATCCATGTTTCGCACTAAATAACTCATTCATAAAAGTACTTGGCATAATCTCAAGATCTAATGTTTTGTTGAATGGTTAATATTGCTTATCTAAAGGAAGCATTGAACTTGGGCATATACGCAATCCTTGGAGATCTAATCGTTCTATATTTAATTGGTATTGTGTAACCTGTTGATATAACTTTGAGAATTTCTAAATCGTCTAAGTTGTCAATATCTTGGGCAAGTCTTTTCCTTCTTTCATTATCTATAAAGAATCTTGGCCAATTGTCTAAGTAATATCATGGATAAGAGCTCTAATCTTTCTTATTGCCATTATTGTCATTTATTGTTCATGGTTAAATTGAATATCTATTGTGTATGAAAATTTTATCTTTGACATATTGGTGAATTGTTGCAGAGAGCATTAATCTTTCCTTTCATTTAATACTTGAGCAATTATCTTTGGTTATGTTATATACATCTTTGTGGGCACTATTAAATTGAGCACTCTATCTTGTGGTTAAGATTGTCTTTCATCAATTAAGTACTCTTTGTCATAACTAAAGATTAATTGTAACCAAGTACTTAAAATCATAAGCAATCTTAACTCAAGAGCACTCAATCATCTTGCATTTACATCATAGGCCTAGACTTGCATTAATAAATTAACCTCCAAGCCTAATCTTGGTTGATAGAAAGATATGACCACACTTCATCTTGTAGCTTGGGAATGATAGACCCTCTCTAGTGGTTAACACGATGACCTTGCAGTCGTCAGAGCCACAGTCTCTGCACAGTGGGACGCACCAGGTAGTTAGATTTCAAGGGGAGGTATCATTAACCAAGTCTTTACTTGCTTCGCCTTGACATCTCTCTACAACCTACTTTAGAGACTAGCCTCAAAAAAGTTGACGATTAGGGGATAAATTTAGCTAGTCATATAATTAAAATAAACCAAGATTTTTTGCATCTCACCTAGATTGTAGGACTTGCATTTCATCTAGGATAGCAAAGCATCTTGTAAGCATTGATTGTTCATCCGGTCATTTGGTATTTAACCAATATAAAGCAAGTAGTTGACTCCATTAGGCACTGGTCTCACTAAAATAATTCAATCTAATCTAATAACTTGTGGCTAGGCCATTCAATCGTGTCTCCCAGACTTGTTGGGTGTCATTAAGTCTTGCATCATCATCTTCCATAGGGACTACCCCCCATAGCCCGCTATTGGGAGACAGCTAGAACGGAGAGGGCAGGGATCAGAGTGATAGCGCCCGTCCTGAGATGTTGTCGCACCGTTCCTGTACAATTTGAGCGACAAGTACTAATCCATGTGAACAGCATTTGGATTTGATTTACTTTTGCTCACCCATGGACATTGCCCATGTGATCATCTAAAGCATCATGCTCCTCCTCCATCTTGAGGTATTGCCACTATCAATGCAAATTCCTCAAATCTAGAGGTCAGCTCATCGATCTTTGTTGAAGCTCATGTTTGTTGCCCCTTCTTGTCCTTCTTCCTCCTTGGACACTAGGTGACGTAGTGACCAAACTCACCACCTCTGAAGCACTTGAGCTTTGACAGGTCCTTCTTCTTCTTCTCTCCTCCTTTTCAGTTATGTCCCTAACTGGGACTCTTCTTCACCTTTCCCTTACCTACAAGGGCTACATTTTTGTCTTCCTTTTCCACCTTCGATGTTGGTGTGGAGCCTGATTTTGTATTCAAAGGTATGACCACATCGAACCCCAGTTCGTAATAGGGCAGCAACGCCACCCATAAAATATTTGCTGCAGGGGGGGTCTGGGGGGGGCGGCTGCGACCTTTTGGGAGCCCCCCCTTGGCGAGGGGTTTCGAGGGCAGCACCCCCGAAGCTAAAAATAGATGTAAAATTGCCTTGTAAAATGTTGTAATTTCGTAGTCAATCTGGGTCGTTCATTAGGCAGAGATCTGACGATAGAAGTTATGTTTAATTTAAGGTTTTTTGCCCTAGAAAGCAACCCCTCGCTATATATGAGGGAATTGTATTGCATCTATATATATCTGTATTCTAAGTGAGGAAGAGAGAGGAGATTGAGAGCGAAGAGAGAGTTACAGCGGATCTGTTGTAGGTTGTATCTCTTCAGTTTGCTGGATAATATAAAAAGGAAGGATTGGTTGTTTCTCTGTGGACGTAGCCCAAACTGGGTGAACCACGTATATCTGTGTCTCTCTTGTTTTATGCGTTTTCTGTGTTTATATTTCTGCAATATTTTATGTGTTCCATTGCTCCGTAATATATAATATTCTAACATTCGATCCCTTGCCACTGTTGCTAGTAGCACCCTTTGTGAGACTAAGCCTTAGCTCCGCCTGAGTGAAGTCACTCCACAAGTGTTCCCAATTTGGTAGCTTATCTCGTCCAGTGATTCCTTGAACAAAAGTGTGTTATTCTTTGGTATACCCGTTTAGAGTTGTTCGCACTAGTTCACTATACACCAATTTTTCTCCAATGGCTGCATGTTCATCTCGGACTTACTAAATCCTAGTGAGATAGTAAATTACACTCTCACACTTCTGCATCTTGGTCGTTCTCAGCTTCTCCTTGAGAATCATTTTTCGATTCTCAAATGGATCCTAGTACAACTTCACAACATCCAACATGTCCTTTGTTGTATTGTTGTATGTAATATGCAGGGCAATGTGATCTCGAACCCTGTCAAGGACCATCCTCTTGTCTTTGGCCATATCCCTCCTAAACTCATGTAATTGGATAGGGTTTGTCGGTTCAGCTACAATTGTTGTCACGAACTCCTTCAGACCATGCTCATCTGATAGGAATTGCATCCTGGCCTTCCAGGCACCAAAGTTTGTGACTCTGTCAAGCAATGTTGCATTAATCGTTATCGGGATAATATCGGTGCGAGGAAAAAATCGGAAAAAATCATAATTATCGGGAAATAATCGGGAAAAAATCGTTCGGTACAAAAATATTCATTTTTTTTCATTTTTTTTCAATTTTTTAATATCTAAACCATCTACAACATAAAATAAATACATTGACACATAAATGTGATAAAAGAACTAATATATAAGATGTTTAATATCATTTCTAGTGCTAAAATCACACATAACATTGAATCATGTCCTGAATAGTAAGTCCCAACTCTTGAGTCCCAACTCAGCCTCAAAATATCAACAAAAAATATAATAATGTATCTCATCATGTCATAATGTCATATACAATAAAATGAAGAAAATAACTAAAGTCTAATCCTATTGATTTCCTCTGCCCCTCTTGCGAGAAAATGCCACAGCTTTCCCTTTCCCCGTGGGCAGAAGACAAGAAAGTTTATGATGGTACGGTTTCTTTGATCAATTCATCCATCTGACATGATGGTACATCTTGTTCTTGCCCATGAGTCCTTGAACTCTTTCAAATACTCATTAATGGATTGAATTTCTTTCTGCAAACAATACCCCCTTAGCTCATGCATAGTAGGGCCTTTGAAGCCTTTTCCAGGCTCCAGCAGCATGTATGGCATCAAACATAGGCTCATAATATGGTGAACGAGAAGCATTAAAGGGGATATCAGCATCATACCACCATCTAGCTATGTACTCACAAGAAGTCTCCCTCAATTCCTTCTTCCAATGGTCATCTAAAGTGGGTTGCATTTGACTTTTACTAACTTGAGGACCATGTGCATCTGATGGAGCGGAGGGAGTGAAATAACTTTTGATAGTCACATCACCCTTTTTCATTCTACCCTTTCCCTTATCTTGAACAGAACCAAAAGAGGGAGGAACATATCGGAAAGGGTTGGATGTATCAGTGTGAGGGATAGAGGAAGAACCCTCAAAATCATAATGGGGGTTGGTAGCCATCATTTTTTGTATCTCCCTCTTCCTCCCAATTTCAGCCTCTATGTCTCTTTGCCTAGCCTTATCTTCTTTAAATTTCTCAAGCTGCCAACAATTGTTGCTTAATTCCCAATTTCTGGTGATGGTACATGGATTAATTGGCCTCTAATCCCTGCCAAGTGTGTTCAGCTATTATGCCCCCGGACCTTCCTTATTTTCCTATGGCAAAATTGCATTGATTGACTATCACATTTCAACATATCCCAAGCAGGATCTCTCGCTCTAGGTGCCATTTTTTGACTAGGAAATGAAAGCAAACAATCTGAAAATGAAAAAAAAAAACAACAACAACAACAACATTGATTCAATGTTCATTTCTTTGACAAAAAACACTCTCTAGGCTTTCTAGATATGCACCTAAAATTTAATAAGCAAAAATAGATTTGTAGAGGTGAAAAAAAATACCTCAAGGCACAAATTGCCTCCTCAAGCTTGCTCCAAGAATCAGCTCCTCAATGTTGCTCCAAATGGCTGCCCAAGAAGCTCCTCACTCCAGCTACAATGCTTGCCCAAGACTCCTCACTGGTGCTCCAAAAACAAGCTCAAGAACTGCTCACTAACTCTCAATGAAGTTCTGACTCAAATGCATGAGACGGCTGTGAGAGAATGAGAGCATTTGAGTGTGTTAAATAGGGTTTGAGAGGGGGAAATGGACCCCAAATAACATTTAACTAATTCATAAAACACAATGGAGTCCAAACCAATCAGCAAACACTTAAAAAATTCATTAAAAAAATGTCAAATCGATGTTTTGATGGGGTTACGGGCCGCTGGTTATGACTCGGCAGAGTCAATACGGAAACGGCCGAGTTGGCCGAGTTAGCCATGACTCGGCCTCCCGAACCGTTTCCTCCACCGAGTCACATTTCTGGGCAATGAAACAAATCAACTCAGTCGTTTCCGTTTCAAATTGGCCGAATTTTAAAACTATGGTTGCAACCATCTCTTGGAAACTCAAATAAACTGGAGAATTATATGCTGGAAATATCCCCCTTCCAGTAACTCACCTGACCTTTTCTCTGCTACACCCACTCCCCCTAGAATGGGCAAATCCACTTTTGCACTTGCCTCCAGAGTCCTTCCCGGAATTCACATTGCCTGCTGCTTCTACTGGGTAACTCGCTCTACCTCCTAGATGTCCTCTGAAATCTAGCACAAAGACTGCTAACCCTATTGCCCACCATTTTGTGGGTGATATCCCTAGGAGAAAAAATTTCTCCAAGATGGTCCTCAGCCGGCAGCCAACAGGCCCTTGTAGCCAGACACCAACTAGCTCATTGTGCAATTTCTCTGCCATCTGAGCAAGCCATGTGGTCCCTCACCCATCTGCCATGATCGTATGTTTGAAGGTGGGCCTCCCGAACCTAAAGGTATGCCTTGTCGTTTGGTAATTAAGTATTGTAGTTTGCTTATCATGGACACTTCTGGGCACGAATTAATGGGGGGATTCGGAGGAAAGACTAAGCTAGGTTTGTGCTCTTGTCCCCTAGACCTCTTTTGGATGTTAACCTTGGACCCTAGTCTTGTGGGATCTCTTTTACTGACCCTTGGGCTTTAGGGATGGTATTACATGGGACCCTGATTTTGGTTGCTTGGTCTCGCTCCCTCATCCGTATATATTACTCCCCTTCTGCTCATTATAACCCCATTCATCATTTTTCCCACCTGGGTCCACATTCCTCCACTGGGTCCACATAGGGTTAGCTTTCCCCTTCCCCTTGCCCACACCTTGGGTTGGGCCTCGAATGATGTCGAGAGGTTGATGTAGCTGAAAAGAAAAGAAAAAACATAATTGGCCACATTCAACAAGAAGATGTAGCACAAAATGCAAAAAATGGTCGAAGCAAACACATTTAGCACGTGAGCAAAAGCCAATGCATGAGCTCTACCCCATCATCATGGCCATCACCCTGGTTCCTACAGGCCCTAGATGAGCCTCCTTCATCATTTAGGAACCCATGATTGTCCCAACCCCTAGTGGGGGATGAACCATCCTACCTTAAAAAGGGTATCCACTGCTATATCTCACACATCATGCTCATACACCTTGAGCTTCGAGCAATTAATTAAAGAAAAATCATAAAAGGCAAAAGGCATATAAAGAAGGGTGGAAAAATCAAGGTCGGGGCACCTCAAGTACCACGATTTCTCCCTCCTATACATTATATACCCAAGTGTGGGCTTCCCTTTTACTAGCTACCCTTGTACCCTAGCATATGGCTGAAGGCTACCCCATTTCATCTCCTACTCCATCTCTTTATCATATACCACCACCTTTTAAATGATGTACCTTATACAGACTATCGCCTTTAGAAGTAGAAACCACCTAATAAGATACTTGGTTAACCCCCCTTGGAGATTGGAGACATTAGCACATGCCAAAGCCCATTATGGAAGGGAATGTCATTATGAAGTCCCCACCTGTTGTCCATGGTTTGTAAGCTCTTTTACTCTATTTCCTTGATGACTTGTTGTATCGGAAGGCTAGGCGAGGCATTGGATCTTATGCAGGATTGCGGGTGGCCTCCATCTTGGGTTTGGTTTCCCATCTTGGGTTTGGTTTCCAGAGGGCTACATTGGCACATGTAGGGTACATGTTGAGAGCTTTGGGCCTCCACAGCAATAGACAGCACTCCATGGATCGCCAAAGATGCTCAGATATTGCTCGAGATTCACCTATTGGACAAGGAAGATGCACCTGGTTCACCTTTGCCCAAACGCCCCACAGTTGCACGATGCACTTTGCAGATGACCCTAGACTTGTATGTTGATGTGGCATCACTTCCACCATCATCTAAGCCTTTACAGATGGTCTACAAGCATCTTCAACTTACTCGGAGACCCATGAGGTCACTTGTGTGCCCTCACACCCATTGGGAGCACCATAGGTTTATTATGTGGAGAACAAGGGGCCAAACCCTTGTCCATCACTTTTGGAAGTCCTATTCATCATTATGGCACTTATGGACTTCATCAAGCTTCTTAGAGAACCCAACGAAATGTTTTATTGATCATTCGACCTCTTGAGACGCTTGTTATTTTGTTTATGAGCTAGTTTGGTGGGCTTGTCACCAAAAGTTAATCATTTGCACATTATTTTTAGTTTAGGGGCTAATGTAGGCTCAAATAGCTAAATCGAACTCATTAGGAGTGTATAAATACAAATGATGAGAGATCATTTCTCATCATCACTTGCTTTTGACTTGTATCTCTGTTAAGATTTTTGCTATTTCTTCTTGGTGGACAAAATTTTGGGGCAGGGATGAATTTTGATGTATGGATTGTCTTTTCTTACCTTCGAGCTTCATGATTGGCAAGTTTATTGGTGGTTGGATATATTCTCTTACATGTAAGTACAAATTTAATGTTATTTATCCTTTTACTTTGTCACATGCATTGATGATAAGATTTTCACCATACTAGGGCTAGTTTCTGCATGCATTTACTACGAAGTTGTGGAATTATGTTTCTATATATCATATCTCTATCTTTGGGCCATGTATGTTGAACGAATTCTCCTAGGGGGATAATTCCATGGTTGAATTTATCTTAACAAGCCACCTTACCTTGCAAAACGAAGTATACAATTTTTTAAGGTCACTCTCTTTTGCCCTAATGGCAAACAAAGTTGATCTTAGAGCCTCCTTGACCTAGAAACGAAGTCCACTTTCATATTCATCTTGACTCAAATCTCCCCAAAGGATTAGGCACTAGTCTACCATAAGGTGATCACTTAAAGAATTATTTTTCTTCACCTCTCTTTCTTCATTCTAGGTCTAGCCACATTAGGGCTCCTAGGGCATCATTTTCTCGACAAACCACCCATAGAAACACTTCGATCTCTTGGCCTCTATTGCGTCGGTGTGAGTCCCAAGCCTCCTCCAAATTTGAAGGAATTCCGACAACGGGGTTGTGAGATATCCCAAGCCCTAGCCTCAAGATTGGTTTTTGTCATAAGTTTCCTTGGCTAGTTCCTCATAGGGATCATTTTGCACCTTTCAATGAAAATCACTTCTTTGATCCCCTTCTCCTCCTTGTTTAGGTCAAATCTATCATTGGTTGCTAGATTGTCAGTTGTTATCACATTTATTTAAGTTTGAAAAAAATGTTAATGCTAACAATTACAGTGTCAGCGAAATATTTGTAATAAACAGGGAACAATGTTGATAATGGGACTATCAACGCAATTGTGATTTCGAAAAAAAATTTAGAAAAAGACACTAACAACGGGAGTGTCAGTGTTATCGGGTATTTGTTGGTAACTGGAGTATCAGTGCCAAACTTTAAAATTTCAATTTCAATTTTTGAAATACACTAACATGTTCCACGTCAGCAACGAACTAATGATTACCCAGTCATGCCACGATAAATCCGAAGGTGAAAGGTACATGCTGAAAGATTGTTTTCCGTCGCCAAAGAGGTATGCAGTTGTTTTGTAATCATTGAAGGGTTAAGTCATTGTTTTACTTGTCAATCAGTTATCTAACACGCATGCCTGAACATCATTCTTTTCCCCGTATAGTAATTGTTCATTTCCATTGTATTTATGTTGTATTTTATCGCTAGAAAACCATTATGTTCAAGCTACTCTGCGAAGATACAGGATTGAATCCCGACCCTCTCTTCTGCGTGATTGCCAATCTGTAAAGGCAATGGGGAAAAGCAAGTGGTTAAACAGAAATGAACCAAAAGGGCCTGATCTTCTTGAGATCTACTCGAACATTCAGCAATAGTTTCAATAGGTTGGGTGGGAGGAATTTTTCAAACAATCCACTGATTTCCATGATGAGGTTGCTCGATCATTCGCCCAAGGTTTCGGCAATAAGCGTGTGGAGGTTAGAGGGATTTCATTCCACGTGACAGAGGAGTTGATTTCAGGGGTCACAGCTCTGCCTACAGATGGAGAAAGAGTCTTTAGGAGCCACGTCTTAGCTGGGATTGATGTCTTGTTCTTCCTAAAGGCCGAGTTCAAAGAAAGGAATTGGAAGGCAGCAATGCAGAGGCCTTGTTTGTAAGACAAATGGCATGAGTTGTTGTGAATTGCCCAGTCATATTTCACACGTGAAGGGTGTTTTAACCGGGTAAACTTATATCATTTTCATTTCTTAGCTCACCTAGCAAGACATTTGAGAATGAATGCATGTTATTTTCTATTAAAAAGTCTAAAGCATATGGTTGCTCGGGTTCGGGCCAAGACAGACCCATCTCCACACTTCATTTATCACAAGGCTTTAATTAAATTATTAATTAAAAGTCAGTTGGAAAAAGCTAGAATAACATGGAACCATTTTCTCTTCTAGGGAGGTTTCAACCCTAGCCTCCTAAGGCCAAACGAGAAAGGAAAAAGGGTACCAAACTAATCAAGAAACCTCAGGCAAGAACCTCCTCTCAGGGCACCCCCACTGTGCAAACCAGAAGCCGAAAGAAGGAAGACAACCCCTCACCTTTTGTTCCTAAAATACCCACGGTTTATTCTAGAAGAAGTGATAGGCTTAGAAAAGTACAGTCTACTGCAAACCCTCCTACTATGAATTCCCCTCATGCTAAAAATCCACCTACTGAAGGTTCCCCTGCAGAAAGCCAGCTACCAGAGCAAACCAAAGGAAAGAGGGTTGAACCTGAACCCCATGATGAAGAAGTTCCAGTTGAAAAAGAACCCACCATTTTTGAGATGTTCAAAGGAGGTAAAAAACCACACACCAGGCCCTTAAACAAATTGAGATTGAATATAAACTTGAAGAAAAACCCTGACCTTGCCAAAGAAGTCATAGATGTGGATAATATTACACTAAAAGACCTAATCATAAATAGGAATAAAGCTACAAGTTCAAAAGGGTTGAAGGAAACAAAGGCAACCAAGAAGAAAATCCCCATGGAAACTAGACAGAGCAAGAGGCAGAGGATGGATAAGGTGCATGTTTTATTGGAAGCAACCAGTACCCTTAGCTGAGAAGTTGGTAGCCATTTTTTTTTGAGTTTTTGATCTTTCAGTATCAGAGTGAATTTTTTTATCAAGCACCTGTCAGCGTTTAAGCATGGAAAGGCACAGAGAAAATTTGATATTCCCATTGTCAGCGCATTTTGCAGAGAAGCGTTGACATTTTCATTGTCTGTGCATTTTGGAAGAACAGTTTGAAAGAAAACATTGACAATCAACCCATCAGCGAAATCATCAGTTCCAGCAGCTAAAGGATTGATAGCGGCATTATCAGCAAATTGCAGGTGGGATATCCGAGAAAGTAGGAGCTACAATAGAAGTTCATTTTTGAAGGGATGACAAAGCATGATCAACAACGAAGGAGGCATAACAATGATACATTTTCTGAGCCCCATTTTTAGCATAGATTTCAGCATGTTGTTTTCATTTGAAAACTTGATATGTTTAAAATATATTTTCATATGCATGTACCTAAGAGATTTATAATGCCATTGTTGGATTACTCTAATTAATTTGAGCTACAAACCTGTTTCAGTTATTGTATTGTCTATATAAGTGAAGGTTGTAGAAGAAGAAAGGGTTGGAGTTTATTTGAGATATAGCATCCTTTGTGTATTATTGAGAAGATCTTAATGAAAACAGTGTTCATGAGCAGTTTACAGAAATTCTTGTGTTATGATTCCTTGTTTGTCTTTCTTCGTTTAATATTTCCTCATATCTGAAATACTTAGTGTTTGAAATTGGGATTCATATGTTTATGCTCTTGTTTCTTTATTCTCATGCATTTAATAATTGTTGTTCACTTAACCATGCACTAATTTCCTTCATTTTCTTCCAAATTCCTTTAAGTGTCAAAGGAATTATCACTACCTTGCTTTTGTGTTTTGCTAATTGAAATTGTAATTATATAAAGCTTGATTGGGTCAGACTCCATGCCCAATGGTGGAATTTTCACATAGTCCAACAAAACTCAGCCACTCTTAGATAAATCTAGCCACAGGACATAATTGTAAACCTTCTACTATAGTGACCTTGAGTAGTTGAGTTTAGGGAGAGATCAAACTCCAGGTTGAAGGGCCAGCTTTCAATCTCAAAGAGGTTTGAGGATACCTTAGATTTCTTCCCGCAACCAGGGTTTTTTTTAAGAGATAACATTTTGGTGTCATTCCCGGGGAGTGAAAGGCATATTTTCCACAAACGATTTTATTGTTTAAAAACAAATCTCTGACGGCAAACAGAGATTTGGATATCATTTTTGGCTGCAAGGTGTTTGCTCTGGCGACTCCACTCTATAATCTGAAGTGTTCTTATTGACGACGTTCTAGCTCATAGAGGTGTCCATACTTGGAGGAACCCTAATCCGAATCCACCCCAGATTTTGTCAAGCCCGAAAAAATTGTTCAGGAGGAAAGCTCTAAGGAAATCAAGCACGGTTCACATAGAAAGGTCTTATTCACTACCTACAAAGGTTGAAGCTCTTGAGGATTTACAGTTATTAATTAAATTTGAAAGTACTTTACTCAGATCTAACTGTGAAAGTAATCTTTCCGACACTGTCCTTGATCAAACAAATTTAAAGACCTTTATCCCTAACTCTGCCATCCCAAAATTAGACCTACTACCACAAGATTTCGAGATTTGGTCTCATTTTTAGAAACTAGAACAGAAAGTCCATGAACTCCAGGTAGTTGCGGCTAAGTCTTCAACCTTTCCATTTTTCATTCCATCTTTTTCTGCTTCAACCACTCCTCTCTTTTCTATGGGATCTCACAGTCCAAGTTCATCAACCCCTACTACAACAGCTTTATTTCCCTTGACATCTGCTTTTCAAACTCTTATTGTTAGTATAACTTCATCTCGTAGCACTACGGCTACTAGATATGCACCTTTAAACCTTCAAGGTCCATTACATGACCTCCCTTTGAATTATGGATAGCGCTTTATCCAATTTGATGGCACTAGGCTTTTCACAGCTTAGCAGCATGTAGACAAGTTTAATGATTTTATTGATTTAGAGGAGGTTGACCATAAGGACGTCAGATAGAGACTTTTTGCACAAATTCTATCAAGAGAGGTAAAGAGATGGTTTAGATCCTTACCTGCAGCAAGTATTAATACTTTCCAGCAATTCGAAATTTGAACAGTAATTTCTCACCAGGTGGGAAGTGGAGAAAAATCACCTGTAGATTTTAGCTGAATATGAAGGTCTAAATAGGAATCCAGGGGAGTCAGTTCAAGAATTCACAGCCAGATTTGACAAAGTTTACAATTCAATTCTAGCTGAGATAAAAACCCCCCCTAGATTAGTCTTGTTGCATTATCCCAACAGCTTTGATGTCGAATTGGCTTATCAACTCCGGGAGAGAAATCCTGCCACTTTAGAAATAATGTAGAGTAATGTAATTGGAGTAGAAGCCAATTTGTTGGCTAGGAAGGCAGAAATGAAAACTGAGAGAAGAGTGGTATTCAAAGAAGAATCATCATCTTCACCCAATGTGAAATTTGATGTGATGTTGAAGACAGTGGAAAAGATAGTTGATAAGCTAACTCCTTCCAGGGCTGAAAATCAACCTCGGGTAACAAGTCCCAACTTCAGGAGACCTCAAGGTGCTCAAAATCATCCAAGAGAGCAGAACGGTCCTGAAGATCAGCAAGCTATTGTTCGGCCTCCTTTTCCAGAGGGGTTTGTTGATGAGGATGTCATTGAGGAAGAAGATCATCAGATTGGATGTTTTGATGATAAAGAAATGCAAGTGTTTGCTACCAAGTAGGAGCATGATATTTTTGTCAGGTGCTGAGGAGAAAAGAATAGCATTCACATTTGTGATTCAGTGGTTTATCAAAATGGTTATAACAACGCAGTAGCAGATTTTCAAAGGCGGTACAATCTCAAAGGCAGGATTGTTCTTATTAAGACTCTGCCACAAAAAATAGCAGTTGAGCAGCAAGTTGGTTCAAGGAAGGAAATATTGAAGAGACCAAAGGAGCCTAGGGAAGATAGTCCAAGAAAAGCGGAAGAAGCTAAGAAGGAGATCAAAGAATTGGAAAATACACAGTAAGCTTTCAATCTGGAAAGTGAAATTAGCAAGTTGAAAATATCCATTTCTTTTGTTGAACTTTGAAGAAATGAACAGTACAGAAAAAGAATTTTTACAATGATTAAAAGTTCAGAGAGTGATCAGATTAATATAAACTCACGAGATTCCCTAAATTTAGATGATGATGCTCCTGAATTTGTCTTGGTCCACATGTCACTGGTATAAATGATGATGTTCCCCCATTCTATGTAAGTTTGAACATACACGATGTTATTTTAGACTCTGGAGCTTTGCATAACCTGATGCCTAAGTCAGTGGACCACTTAGGACTTTAGATTACCAGACCTTACAAGGACTAGTTCTCATTTGATTCCAGAAAAGTAAAATGTTTAGGGCTGATAAAAGATCTAGCTATAACTTTGGCACAAATACCTGCCAAAAGTGTAATGATGGACATAGTGGTAGCAGATATTCTAGCTAGATTCGGCATGCTATTGTCTCAGTCTTGGGCAGCAACATTAGGAGGAACATTGCAAATGGACATGTCTTCTGCATCAATCCTGTTGTTATGTGAGTTAAAAAGATTATATAAAGAATTCCAAATGGCCTATATGGTAAGCAGTAGAACTCAGCAAGATAATCATCCCATTTATGCAATAGATACAAAGGTGGGATCACAAATTTTCCTTGATGATTTCTGTATTGATGGGGAAGTATCATAACAGGTTGAGGTTAGTGTTCAACAAAACTAGGTTCAAACATTTTCAGATGAAGTCTGCAATTTGTATTTTGATGGCTCCACTTGTGAGAAGGGTTCTTGGGCAAGAATTTGGATTGTTCCACTAGATTGTACCAATCAGTTATGTTACCCACCATTTTGTGGGTGATATCCCTAAGAGAAAAAAAATTCTCTAGTGTGGTCCTCAACCAGCAGCCCCTTGCAACCACCAACTAGCTCATTGTGTCATTCCTCCGCCACCTGAGCCAACCATGTGGTCCCTCACCCATTGGCAATGATCGTGTGTTTGAAGGTGGGCCTCTCGAACCTAAAGGTATGCCTTGTCATTTGGTAATTGAGTATTGTAGTTTGCTTATCATGGACACTTCTAGGCATGGATTAAAGAGGAGATTCGGCAGAAAGAATGGGCTAGGTTTGTGCTCTTGTCCCCTAATCCCTTTTCGATGGTTGACCTCGGATTCTAGTCCCATGGGATCTCTTTTACTGACCATTTGGCTTTAGGGATGGTATTTCACAGGAAACCCTGATTTTGGTTGTGTGTTCCTACTCCCTCATCCACATATATTACTTTCTTTCCACTCATTATTACCCCATTCATCATTTCTCTCACCTGGGTCCACATTCCTCCACCGGGTCCACATGGGATTAGCTCGCCCCTTCCCCTCGCCCATACCTTGGATCAGGCCTGTAATGATGCCCCGGAGGTTGATGCAGCTAAAAAGAAGGACAAAAGCATATTTGGCCACATTCAACAGGAAAATGTACCACAAAATGCAAAAGATGGTCAAGACAAACACATTATGCACGTGGCCAAAATCCATCGGTAAAAGTTCATAAAGAGTAGGGAGCTTTAGCTGAGGTGACAGTGGACTATCCTTCCATTGTTGCCCTTGACCTAGCAATTGTCCCTCTAGGACCCCTGCTAGTTTGAGCCGTAACAAGAGCCATTGCGTTCCTTAGTCTCTCTAACACCTTAGAGACTAGAACACCTGTCCAATGCTACCATATCCATCAAAAACTAACAAAATACATAAACAACAAGACTCTAAATGACATTTAGAGTCCAAAAGACAACGTGCTACAAGCTACAACATATCAATAATTAACATGGTCAACCATCAAACTCATCACCACTGTTGCAAATAGGATCCTCATCATGAAATACAAGATCACTCTGATTTGAACTAAGATGACTTTTCAAGGACATCTACAGTACCACTCGTAGTGTGGCTAGTGTTGGCCATGCCTAGTGCTACTAGTGCATCATCATCAAAACTAATACACCCTTAGTCATCAATATCAATCAATTTTTTCACAATTTTCTTACAAAGAAATTGTGTTGGCCTACAGGTGACCATTTTGAACAGAACAAGCTTGTTTGACCACTTCAATATGGACCCAACCATCGAACCAACTCAAAGGTGAAGCCACCACTAGAAGTTACCAATGCTATCAAATCGACCAAGTCCAAATCCAATTTAGCAGATTTTTAAAACAATATCCAATCTATAAATGTTATGAGGAAGCCATAATACCAATTCCATCAATGTCATATGGGGACATGATCCAAAGGATAGGGGATGTGGCCCTCACACTCCCGGGACATGGGTACTCCTCCAACCCCCAACACTTAGTTATTATTGGTAATATTAAAATCTTAAAGTAAAAAGATAGAAAAGGAAACATAAAGGAGAATGTCAACTTTTACTTAAAATTTTCAACATTATCATTTATTGTTTCAAGATGTTTAACAGGGGTTCCAACCTCATCCAATTTCATATGGAGAAAGTAGAATTTCATATCCCATTCAGATTTCAATAGACTTCAACAGTTTTCAAGATTTTAGGATTACCCAGATTGCAACATTTCCATTGGATTCTATCATGTATGAGGGTATGGGATTGATGTTTAATCAATGGAACCAAGGCATCTATGTACCATGATGTCAGTGGTTTTGACTGTTCAACTCTATCATGATTTTAACAAAAATGTGCTAGCAAAAACATAATTTCCCTTAAACTTGGAAAGGTTGCCTTGTCTTTTAATATTTCAAATTTCTAAATATAATGAAAATGCAATGGTGATAGCTTATAAATGATTTATGAATTGTGAATTATTATGTTAGATTGTTATGCATAAAGAGTATAAAATTTCAATGATCTATCAGTTATGTTTCAGGTTCTATATATTTTAATTTATCTTTTTAGGTATTTCAGATGGGGCATCGTATGTTCAAAACCCTACCATCTCCTACGACATTACCTAAAGATTGGTGGCTACCTCCACTTATCTCCTAAATGTGTTCCCTGCTCCCACATCCTTTTTGCTGCAAAAATCTAGCACCTTAGTGTAAAACCTCACTAAGCAACCTAGGTCAAGAGCAACAACAAGAGAGTTACCACTATCGCCTTAACAACTACTACTCTCGTTTTTGTGATCAAATACAATCCCCACAAGGGAGTCTTCCTTGGTAGATCACAAGGATTAAGTAACCCAAATAGATGTAGACTAAATGCCCCCTAAGGGTTCTACAACAATATTGACCCAACAACAAGCATGCAATGATTAGGGTTTTGGGTGATTGAAGGTGCAAGTTCAGGGGAGTGAGTTCAAAAGTCTCTATGGCTAAATATAGAGGGCTTACTTTGACCAATAGAGGCTCAAATAGGTTCCAAACCACATGCAATTACACTTTGTTGTTATAAACTAGGGTTTTCAGTCGGCAATTTACAACATCCAAATAGGAAAAGGGAGGTCTACAACCTGCAGTGGTTTAAGGATGACCACCAACTCTTGAATGCTTAATGCAATTCCTGGAACTCTTCCAAAACTAGCAAGAAGCTAAAGCCTTTTGCTAGAGAAAGTGTCCCCAATTCTTTGAAGAGGGAGAAGCTCAACCTGAAAAGGGAGGTCTCAACCCCGCATAGATGGTTTAAGGCTGACCACCAACCAAAGGCATGCTCAGGGGCATCTCTGTCTCTAGCTACAACTCTGAATCTGGTATGGCAAGTTGTGGCTGAGGCTCACTTGATGTGGCTTTGAAGCTTGTATATGACCATCACTTCCCCCCTTGTCAGATATAAGGTGAGAAGATGGAGAAAACTCAACTATAAGACTGTTCAATATTCTAGAACAACTTTTAACATATGAATGAAATATCTTCTTGTTTGTTGAAGCCCATTTCCAAGAAGCGATCCATCCAAGATGAATCTTTATTCTTACAGGAGGCTTGTTTTTGAAGCATCTGTTTGAAGAATGAGTGGTTTTATGACAGTGCTCACATGGATGAAGATCAAAACAGTGATCTTTCATATGGCCAACTCAGTCACAATGTTGCCATTTAACAATATGTTGTGGCTGTTGCGGAAGAGGACTAGAATCTCGAACAACTGAAGGTGAACTGTTATAAAGAAATCCAACACTCTGAAATTGGATGGGCTTTGAGTAATTTGGAATTTGAAAGGACACATCCTTGTCATATCCAAGTCCAGTTTTGTGCTTGTTATGGAGAAGCTCTTCCCAAGGTCTGATGATGGGCTTGGGAAGTGTATGCTGAATTTCTGCTTCTTTTTGCAAATCTTCTCCTTCATTGGGTACGAAACCAACATTATTGATTTGTTTTTTATGGGACTCTGTCTCAATGTTCTAAACAAAAACAAGTTCAGAGTGATGACTCCAATGTTGTAATTTCGCTTGCTAAAGCTGAGATTCAAGCTCCAAAAAATCTATTTTATCTTGTGCATTTTGCAGACAAGTCTAAATGTCCGAAAGAGAAGCTTTGTTAATTTTGACTGTGTTGTCAACAATGGACCTGATTAGAGTTTTTAGTAACTCTAATAAGCCATGGCTTTTCACCATTATTCAACCAACTCAAGTCCACAAATGACCACAAATGTACTTGTAAGGGTAGACAGCTAGCAACTTATCATTTTTAGAATGTTGCTACACAAGCTTCCACAATGAATTGGTTAGATATACATATAAGGAGTAGGAACTATGGCATACAACATGACTAACAACTTACAAATTTTAGAATGCTGCTAAACAAGCTTCTGCAATGAATTGGTTAGATATACATATAAGGAGTAGGAACAATGGCATACAACATGAATCCAATGGCTCTGACCACACCAATGCATAAGCAATTTGGAATACAGCATTTAATTAACGCAGCACCACAGTCTTCAACAAACAGTTTAAATTGAATTCACCATTCCAAACTTTTATATTCCTTTGACCAGCGTACACAACCATATGACTCACACATACAATACAATGCAGAAGGATTGACCTTCAATGCACTTCAAACACAAGTTACTTGAAGGAATTAGAGGTGTTAAGAAAAGAGATGAACTGACCAACTTATACCACGACCATGCCAACCATACGCAGCTACACCATAGGCGTCTTTTGTTATCTCTTGAATCAGTGTTCTGCATATTTTTGTTATGATGTCATATGTTCGGGCCTTTTTAATAGGAGTCTACCCATCAAAAGCTTTGCGCTCATTAGAGAGATCTAAGACAAAAACTGCAGGTTTGGAAGAGACCATTGCTTCTGCTATGCCAAGACCACTGCTTCATTTTCTGCTTTGTTTTGTTCTTGGATTTTTGATCGGATTCACCCCCTTTAGCATGGAGAATTTTACAACAAATCTTGCCTCGCAAACTTCTTATTGTTGTGACTCTAGCATATAGTCGTGCCTTTGAATCGTTTGGCTCATACTCTAAGGTTTGTTCCACCACCTCTTCTTTCGATTATTGTTGAGATGCTCGCTCAGACCATGGAAACAACAGAATTGTTGAGGAAAACAGGGGTAATGTATAGGCACCTTGTTTGTGAGAAGAATGTCATTGATATTAAAGATTGTGGCATTCATCAACGGAACACTGCCCTTGCCCACATAGAGCAACATCAACTTAATGGCATTGTATATTTCGCAGATGATGATAATGTGTACACACTCCTACAACGAACCTCGTTTCTCAGAGCCAAGGTAACCGATACGATCAGCAGAAAGGAGACCAGGCATTACAGTCAACAAAGAATATGACCTGTTATCTCCAACTTTACAAGGTTAACTGAACTAGCAGACACAATCACCCATTCAAAGCCTCATTTGCCTCTGCCAAGCATTATGGGATCAGTCTTCAATATTACAAAACTAAAAATCAAGATCAAACCATGGCTATTTTCCAAAAGAAACAACTATTTTCCGCAAATTCACAAAATAAAAGGCATCGGACACTATTTAAACAGTTCATAGATTCATTCAGCTCTGCGACAACTTTTGGGACAAGTCTTTTCCAAAAAGACTCTAAATATTCAATTTTTGTCATCAAATAGCTCAAAATCGCCAATTTTCTCCCTCCAAATCACCAGCTTACACCATTAAAAGGCTTGAAATGATCCCCTTCCCCATCAACAGCTCAAAATACACAGTTTCCTCCATTAAATGCTCGAAATGACAACAATTTTCGCATTTCAGCAAAATTACAGCCGCTTCAAGGGATTTGACCCATAAATTTCTTCAAAAATGAACGACATTACCTTATTTTAAGCCTCCAACCATTAAGCTCCCGAATCTTCAAGGTCCAGTAAGCCTTTGCGCTCTGTTTCCCGTCATCCTCAATGTTGTTCCTTTCTATTATGTTTCAGTTTACTCTAAATCTAAACAGGTGTCGAGTGACACAACCAGATATTTTTGAATTTCACAAGAACTGCTTCAATGCAGTTCTCGGGACTTCAAAAATAAATGACAAAATATACACTAGGAGCATGGACTTGGAATTAACGCAAAGCTAAAATGCAAAGGTAACATTTGAATGAGGAATGGAGAACGAGTGCACAACTTTCATTTGTTTGCAAGAACAGGTTTGAGCGAGAGCATGAAACTAACAGAGAGCATTAGAGCATTGCATTGGTAGAGAGGGATAGGTCTAACAATATTCCTCTTTGCAGTCGCAGGGGCTGGTCTTCTCACAACAGAGGAATGGAAAACCTGACAAAGGTAACAACCTCTATTTTAAACAAACACTCAAAATGGCATAAAATCCACATAGAGGGAAGCATTGGTTTACAAAGGCCACAGATCATGGCTCTGACACCATGTTAAACACAACAATGGCGAAGAATGGAGATATGAAAGATCAGCATTGAATCCTTATATTATTCACAATGATAAATATTTATACAAGTCTAGTGACCCTTAGTTTCATATTCCAAGTGGTCACTCGGACTCCCTTTGACTGTTCAACTTCCACACCAAACCTTAGAGGATTAGGTGTCCAACAAGAACAACATGAACTAAAACCCCAAAATCTTTCTACTATGTGAAAAATAATTCCAGCAGAGAAAAAGCTTAGTACCTCAGAAAATTACTTCACCCAAAGATCAGATGTCAAATAGAAGCTCAATAACTTCCTTAAATAGAGAAAATCTCTCCAAGTGGAAAATAACGGCTAGTTAACTTCATCCTCTTCAAAATAATCTCGTCCATTGAAAATAACTTGATCTTCTTTAAATCTCTACCGTTGATTCTTTTATTTTTGAAGAAAAATTCTTGATCTTCTTTAAATCTCTACCGTTGATTCTTTTATTTTTGAAGAAAAATTCGAATTTTTCTTAAAACCATTTTTTATTAATCCAAAATTTAATATTTTGGATTAATTTCCTCAAAAATTTGACTTTGACTTAACTACCAAGGTCCAAGGGGTCAAATTTTCATAAAATATCCATTTTTCCATTGGTGGAGGACCTCCAAAAATTAATTTCTTATTAACCCACGATTTTTTTATTATTTTCCACTTTGAGAGAATTTAATTCCTCTATAATTATTTTTTTCCTCAAAATTAATTAATTTTTTGGCTTAGGATTTTATTTAATTTTGCAAAAAAAAAAATTAATTGACTCTAGAGGGGACTAATAAATTTTCCACCCTCAAATATTTTAGCCATGGTGTCTAACTATGAGTAGCCATGCACTAAAATATTTTTTACATCAAGTTATTACAATTTCAACCCTTAGAAGCGGAAAACACCTTTAAACATAGACTCTCAAGACATTACCCAATTCTGAAACACAATATGATCTAGTATGAAACCAAGTGTGCTTACAATAAAATAATTTAGCCATGGTGTCTAATTATGAGGGACCATGCACTAAAATTATTCATAAACAAACTTTTACAATAGACACGATAAACATTAGGACTCACCTAAGACATTGCCAAAAAATTCCACCCTAGCTTTGGGGTTATAGCTGGAAGGAAAACTCTGTTGATTATCCGTGTTTACAAACACACATAATTCGGGGAGGTTAAAAAACTTCCTAGGATGAAATCCTTTGACAAAAATCAAAGGTTTACATAGGTGCAACTACATGACTCAATGGTCCTACTAGCAACATTTACAATAAAATTTGCAGAAATTGGGTTTACAATGATATAATTTGAAGTTGAATGATGACATTGATTTGAAATTTTTGATATGCTGATTTGTACTCTGCTTCTTGGATTGTTGACAAAGCACGGTCAACAGCTTCTAGATATCCTTTGCACTTCTTCTATGGAAGATATCTTCTTGGATTCTTTAATCAATTCTTTAATTACCTCAACCAAGTTTTGTACCTTACCTTCTGCGAGCTCCTCTATTTTTTTCTTGTCCAAATATTTATAATTGAAGTGGAGAATAAAGGATCTTTATTTATATAGGTTCGATCTCATGAATGGGCGTGTCTCTAAGAAGGAGTCGACCGGTGTTTCTTTTGTTGAAGCCAACTTGTACAACAATTATTTTCTTTTGAAGGACCAAGTCAATATAGGAGCCAACTAATGAATTGTGATTGAGTCGACCACTCTCCATCTATATAGGTCCACAAGTGAAAGCAATCAAGCACCAATGAAATACATATACTTCAGGCACATCTTACAAACAAACTAACCATGTGGATTTGGATATGGCTACTGAAAGCTAGAATTAGAGAAGAAGTTGCATAAGAAATATTAAAATATCACTGACTTTAATCAACCACTTCTCCTTCATGAATATGGATCATCCTGTTGTTCGTGCATGCAACATATTCTCTAAAGCATAATGTTTCCTTCATCATAAGGCTTATGCAACTCTTCTTCACATTCAATTTCAATGCATCCAACATGTAAAGTGTTGGTTTTTTCTCGTTGGCTCTTCTTAGTCCTTAGGTCTATCAAGCATTCCACAAGGGCCACAATTTGTCACTATGGTGAGCCACACATCAGTAGCCAATTATGAATCAATCCCCTTCCTCCATATCCTTGGCCATTTGCATAACTTCCTATTTAAAGACTTCCTCAAGAAACTATTGAACATAATCCATTCTTCCATTTTTTATAATAGATGCATGTACCCACTTGCCTTGCTCATGAAATGGAACACTTCCACATATCTTAAGAATGCTACAGAGTATGAAATGACCACTCTTGAAACCTATCCTCTGCAATTGACGAAAGAGGTTTCATGGCCTCCTTCACACTCCCAGTCTTTGCATCCCTTCAATTTGCATCTCCCAAAACTGTGTTTCAAAGCCTCCTCATAGAACCCATGGTGGGCGTATATTGAAACATGAGCATTCCATGAAATCATACTGCATTCAAGCACTTTGCCAAATAGTTAGTTGTGAAATTCTCCTTGCCACGCAAACGCACACTACTTCAAAACCACTGATAACACAAATTCCTTTGCTTAGGCCATCAATGGCCACCATTATGACATCTCAACAATGTTGGCATGTGCTTACAAAGAATTGATATAATAGCAATGTGATTACATTGTAGTAGTGTTGATCCTTCATGATGACTACTTGTTGTTGAAGCATCCAGGGGTACTATTGAAACAGAATTGGTCGACATTTAGTGCTAATCCACTAAATAGACAATTTTGAGGTGTGACTCTTGATAGTGTGACAAGGCTAATAACATGGTCATTGTTCTTTGTTGTATTGTAATATCCCTTTTTCTATTTTTGGCAAAATTACCAGGGATTTTACTTTGGCAAAATTATTTCACTACTTACATCCAAGCACCATACCAATTTGCAAAATTTAACACAATAATTGTTGCCACAAATAAATTAATAAACCCAAAAACAAATGAAAATGTTGCAACTCAATAACACAGGGAATGGAAATAAACTCAGCTTTATTATATTAACTGGAATAAGGTTTTACATCCCACTACAAACTAGAAATAGTTGAGATGTAACAAAAATGCGGCCTCCAAAAATATTTGTTGCTTCACTAAACCTGGCCTCCAAAACAACAACTGAAAATGACGCCGAATTGGAGATCTATGTGATCCCCACTCCGATCTTTCACTAACACTAAAGCTCTGTGAGATTCTAGATGAAATATCCTCAACAATGGGTCGAATTTTCGTACAACCCACAATAGGAAACCCAAGGGTTTTCGTCCTAGATACTACTAAAGTTGAGAACCATGTTCCCAAAAGCTCTCCAACAAGAAAATATCACATCTCCAAGATGTCCCAAAAGATCTCCTCCTCCTCCTTTTAAAGGCCCAATAGATAGATTTCCAATCTTCTAGAAGTATTTTATTTTATTATTTTAGTATTATTCTAGAAGCTCCCCCTTGACTTCATCTAAGTGACTTTTAATTTATTTTATTTTACTTCAGTCACTTTTGGCATTTTTCCTTCAATTAATCATTTTCCCCTTCTCTTATTTAATTAAGTGGCTAATCAAAGTCACTTTTAATCTAGAAAAATGGTAAATCACCCACCATACTTTCTCTGGCCACTAGAAGTCACTTCTCAGCATCCCATCCTGTAGATATTCTCATTCTACTTCCAATGAGCTATTACACTAAGGTGTTCCATTAAATATTCTTCCAAGAATGCCACCTTAAAAGTAATTAATTAATGTTAGGCTCAATAATAACCCCGTTCTACGAGAATTATCGGAATGCAACAGAACCAAAAGCAAATTGTTGAGAAATCTGAGGGCTTGTAATGTTAATGATTTCTCTATTATGATAACTGCTTGTGAAGTAATTTCAAACTTTGAACAATTCAAAAACCATGAAATTTTATATGCTAGTGATTATTAACTTCATCAACCAGCTACCATGCATTATAAACAAAAGAACAATAACACAAGATATAGGCAGCAGCCAGGGCAAACCCTCTCCAAACCTGAAAGGAAAATCCATTGTAATTCTTCTTATAGTTTCTTCTCCTAACAAAATTTCCAAGACCAATACAAAGACCCTTGAGACCGAGTGACTCCAAGATCAAGGCTAGAACTTTATGTTGTTGTTGCCTCTAACTTGATGCACCATAGATCAGATCTACAACCTTTAGATGATAAGATTAGCTTCCTTCTCTCTTCTTGCTTTTTCCTAGTCTTCACTTACCTAGGATGGCATCCTTGTCAAATCATGAGAACTTGAGACCTTCATAAGATGATTCAATAGACTGATCACCATAGCCCTAGCTGCTAATCTGAAGTTATCTTCGCATGTGTGAGAGGACTACTAGCACTTATATCTTCCTCCTTAACTTCGCTATCTTTTTATCTTCTCCTTGATGTATGACCGAGCTCTTTTATACTTTAAGCAAACCCTTTACATGAAGATACTTAAGGACTTAATGCAGCCCTAAATAAGACCTGCTTCTTCGCACATGAGGGATATAGGGCTCTTCTAGCCCCTCAAAAACTTCGCTCCACCAGCCAGACGACTTCTCACAAATTTGCTTTCAAAACAGAGCCAAAAACGAGATGTCTCCTTGGTGATGAGGGCAGATTGGATGATGCCCCTAACTTCACACGTTAGACAGACTTCTATGGCTTTGACTGCGGTTATGGACAGCCTTGATTGCGGCTCCTCTCTTCTCCTTGTCCTCGCATTCTCGAACAGTAACCTTCGCATGGAATGAGACCCAAACAAGTGATGATTCGAATGCGTGACGAGAGGCCTATTTATAGTGTTTTGAGGCCTTCACTCCAAGCCGACATGAACTGTCTCTAGGCCGACTTCAAGCCGACTTGATCATTCATTTATAAATATATTTTATGCCAAAAAATACATTGCTTCCTTTTTGAATTCATTTGGAGGGCTCATTTGCTAACCTTTTGTTCTTGCCTTTGAAGGAGTATTGTCACATGATTCTGCCCTTGATCTTGGAGTCATACTTGTACATTTTTCAAGTGTACATATTTACATAAATGACACAACCTATCACCTAGCCTAGAGCTCATAATGAGAGCTACTAAAACAAATATTTTGATCATGAAACCCATGATTCAAATACAAAAATTTGCTAGATACAAATTACATCATTTACATTGGCTTGTGTCATTATGAAGACTGAACCTAGTTACACTTTCTTCAACACAAATTGTGCAGAACTAGCCCTGGTGATGGAATACAACAAGAGGATGCTATCAGAGCCCATAAAACTCCTCAAAACCCCTCCAGGAGCCTAGATGACATATTCCTGCTCCTGTGACCCATCCAACATGTACCATGGAAATCCATCCTGGTCATACTATATACGAAACTGAAAATGGGGACATTAGATGTATTGAGGCTATTATACTACTTGATGATTTGAGGAGTGTAATGCCAGATCATCTAGCACTGTTACTACTTGTTCCATGTAATATTTGGGGTTTGTATCGTATAGTTGCAAACTAGGGTTTTAGTTTTCTACTGTTTTGATGACAGAGTATATGGTTGATGTCAGAATTGGTTGCATAGTAAGCGTAATGCAAATTATCTTGAGTTTTTGGTACTTGTTTGTTGAGTGTAACCTTGGATTAAGTATGACAAAGCTATTGATTAGGGTTTTGCTTGTTGATAATGAACTCTGTGTGTTGAAGCACATATGTTACTTGAAAATCAAAGTTGGTCTATTATTGTTGCTAGGGTTTGGAGATGTTCCTACTGACAGGTTTGAGATTGGTGATGTAATGAAGTCGCTTCTTGACAGTGAGGCATGATTATGTCAGGATATTGTTGAGCTTGCTAATATTAAACTAGGGTTGCTTGAGGATGCATTCACGGTTTTATATTCTTGCTAAGTTATTGTTGACAGAGTGAGAGTGTGTTGCATTGATGATGATGGTTGTTTGGTGATATATGTTGTTAGGGTTTGTATTGCTAGGGATGGCAAGGTGGTGCAAGGTAGAGATTGAAGTCTCCTTTAGGTTGGTGCCCGAGAACACTTCAAGGTAGCAGGGTCGTGCTAGGGCAAGTTGGAGATTGCAAGGTGTTGGTGCATCGTTTCAGTCAAAGTTGATAAAACCAAGGGGTTGGTGCCTTCTTCTAGTTGATGCTGGTAAATCAAGGACTTGGAGCTTCCTTCAGTTTGGAGTCTATAAATCAGGGGTCGGTGCCTCCTTTCAGTTGGTGTTGTGGAATCTTAGAAGTTTGTGCTTCTTGTTGACGTAATCTTTAAGATATATATTAAACGTGTTCTGTGGTTTTCTCCCGTTGGGGATTCCACGTAAAAATATCTTGTGTACTATGTATGATGTTATGCATTGTTCAATTGTGTTGCTAATTGTTAATGTTTACATGATATAATTAAAATGGTAAAAAGTGTCCAATATTGATTCACCCCACCTTTTAGTATAGGTGAATATTCCAACACTCCAGTAATTCAGCCCTCCTCTTCAACTCACTTGGCCTCTCCCTTTCCTACCTTTAGCTTCCATGAAATTTTCTCCCGAAATTCCGTATTGCAATTCTCCTCACTTCTCTTTAGTCTAATTGAGCCTCTCTTGAGAAAATCACTTCCTCAACAATGGTGTCTTCACCTTTCAAGCTTATTTAGTTAATTTCATTAAGCCAAAATCCCTAACCCTAATCTCCTAAGTGATTAATGGCTAGGATTAAATCATAAGCCTCACTTGAGATCAACGATTGAGATTATATCTAAGTCACTTAAATAATTTTATTATTTATCCTTGGACTTTTGGTCTGATAATCCACAATAATTAATTAAATTAATTATTGTACTTTCCCTAAGTTAACCTTAGGAAAGAAATCATAAAATCACTTACTCCACCAAGCAAGCACCTACAGAGACAATCAAATATCTTCTACATGCTACGACACCAAGTCAATGTAGAAGACCTTTTAAGGCTACAAAATCAATAGAAACCTCCTCCAACCAAGTAGAAGATGAAGTCAATACATGAACAAGACCATCTCAAAAAGGATCGATCCATTAGGTGAATAAAAAACATGCCAAGGAATAGGTGGAATAACTAGGACCTAGCCTCCCCCACGTGTGGATCAAGCATGGACTATACGAGGGTTGTCACCTCAAAATCCTCCAATGTATCTCCAAATCAAGCATATGGGTCAAGAGAGGCAGCATGTGTGGCCTCCAAAATGATAACCTCAATCAAAACCATGAAACAAATGTGAAAGCATCCCTCCAAATGGCACATATGGGCTCAAAGAGGGTGCAGCCCTCTCCTAAGTGCAACACTTCCGTTAAATAAAGTAATATCAGATGGATCCAATGAAGACGTCAACTAATAATAAAATACCAGCATGAAGCATGTGCCAAGTCAAATCAAGTCCAACTACCATCCAAGGTCAAGGGGGCAGCTCATCTTAATGAATAAAATAATGATATATGCAAGAGGGTGCCTCAACATGTGTGCACCAAGGTTTTAAAACCTGAATTCAGACTCAAAATTGATCAAGAGTCAACTAGGACTCAGAATGGCTCAAACCGATCTTATTTGAATGACTCGGTTTACCAAAAAATACATAAAAAAAAATATAAATTTTTAACGAAAAAAATATATTTTAGAGATTCCAAACCGTTACAAACATCATATGCAAGGTTTGTACATGAATATACCATATAGTAGTGAATATATCATAATGGTATCAAGTGCAATACATATCAGCAACGAAATGCATAATCAATGAGGCTCTAAATGGCCTCTAGAGTCTAGAACCTGAAATTCATCCTACAAGCATCTCCTTTTACATAGTTGTCTTCTTCAAATTTCACAAACTGATCTTGCAATTCAAATCTAATCCATCCACTCTCCTCCAATGGCGCCAAGCATGCAGCAACTTGGACACATCATCCCATTAAAAACACTAGTAAGAACCTCGGTATCAACTGATTCAAATATATAACCCGGAATGCAAATTACATCTATGGAAAACTTGGCCACAAATATTATTTATAAGTGGTTAACCTGGTGGAAGATGAATGCAGACTCATTTCTTATCAAGATTTCAAAATTTTTAATCTGCATCAAACTAAAAAGAAACATGCAATCAAACTTCCTGATATATCAGGTTCTTTTAGCTTAGGAAGTGATTGCTTATGAGAAATCAAGACTCTACCCATAGAATAAGATTTGACATTTGCCTTGACAAATTTTTCTCACCTGCCTTACTAGTCTACAACCTTCATAGACACATTGCAATATTTTAAACTATAGCAATGATAAAAATCAATACGATACCCTATTACATGATAACGTACTCATGCTGCTGCCTCTCAAGCAGGACCTCCATCCAAGGAGAACTTTGATTTTCGCTATAGATAAGGTCATGTGGAAGATTGTCAAGAACCTGTACATATTACAATTTATGTTCAGTTATCCAGTAATGATCAACTTGGCAGCCACAGTTCAAACACAGAAGTTGAAGCCACAAAAAAAAAAAGACAATGTATATATTTGAAGTCAACATTCCAAGATCGCTTACGGCCCACAATCATTCAAGTGGCACGTTTATTTCCAAAATGTGGACATATCATATTCTTGGTAAAACTGTGAATTATACACATTATTCAAGGCAGATGCAGCTTAAGTGACTGTATAAGAAATGAGTGTTTTATCCAGATTTCTTATAAAAAATTATAATGTACACACAAGACATGTAACAAAATGCTGCCATCGTCTTCTTCATATTTAAACTTATGTGCAAGAACTGGCAAAATAAAAGGAGCTGTTACAATATTATATTCCTAAAAGTTCCTTTTGTCAAAAAGTAAAACTCAGACTCTCAGTCATGTTTATTCAATCGTGAGTTAAAAATTGCAAGACTTGATTTTATTTTACTCTCCAACAAGAGGTTCTCAAGATTTGAAAGAAACTATTAGGCATATTGAAATTTTTTAAGGCCCAACGCAAGATAATCCACACTAACAAAGATGCCCTAAGTAGTAAGTTCAACCTTCAATGGATTAGAAAATAGTGTAGACAAAGAGCAACAGAAATATTTTTGTAAGAAAAGAGACAAGAATAAAAACTGGCTCCATCTAACTATTTAAAAGGGCAATAACCAAAATATAATCCATGTCCCACATGCATGCAAGGTTGGCCAGCCTGCATTTAAGGGGGCTGCCCCATTTCCTTCTGGGCCAACTTCTCACAAAGAGAATACAGACTAGTATATATATAGGCATATACAGCTGCCCTTTCCCCGTCAAGTTTTAAAACATTTTATCCATACTAATCTGTACTATCCTCGGTTAATTGCAGCATAATTTCAAGGAGAAATTTGTTATTTAATAGGGTCATCCTCTTTTACTACTGTATCAACCTATCTGGTGGGACAGCATCACTAATTGGCTAAATTATTTTATTACAAATCACTTGGTCTAGTAGATCATATTGTGTCGCAGAATTGGTTATGTATTTTAAGGGTCTATACCGAACGAATGTTCCCCCTTTGAGGGTTGAAAATATAATCATTATAGAAATTTCCCACTGTAGATCAACAGATTATGCAATATACTAAAGCAAAATACAAGATCTACTTCTACAACAAACTTGCCGAAGCTTAATCGATTTTGAGCAAGATCAAATAAAACACATATAACTGAGAATGAGAAATCAATCACACATGAACACAGAAGAATACTCTGGGGAAAGCCTCAGCTAAAAACCCCGATCTTTGTATTATAATAAAGTGGAAATATCTCAGGATTACACAAAGCTTTAGCTCACAAGCTATCCAGCTCTCAGTACAATCCCTCACTGCTGCTCATAGACAGAATAGACAACACATATGCCTTCCTTCAGTCCTCCAAGCCTCCTATTTCCTTGCGCAGTTTCTCCTGGTCCTCCAGCTACAACCTGTGTGATTCTCACCTCACACACAACACTAACCTCTGAGCTAACTATGCAATCCCGAAGGAGATAATTCCTTCTGCATGGATGAGTTTCCTTTATAGGAAAAATCCTCCAACTGATAGTACAATGTCCCTGTCTTTAATCTCAACTAGGTCTTTCTCTGAGCTGACATGCATGAGTTATTTATGAGAGAATATTCAGTTATCTGGAGAACACTAGTTGAATGCATGCATGCATTAACTGACTAAACTCACAATTAGTTCCTCAAACTGTTGGAACTAATCTAACTTAACTTAACTCAGTTAACTGAGCTAACTAGTTACAACTCAAAATACAACTCATCTTGATCACTTTAATTAAGGGATAACTTCCTCAATCAAAGGAATAACTGTTGCATGTCTTCACGTAGACTTCATGTTTGATTTTCTCCAACTAATTAACTCAAGATGAATTAATTAATTATTTTTCAAAAAACTGTTGAGATCACATTCGAATTTTAATTCTCAATTTTAGTTCCAGGACTAACTAAAATTGGAATGTATCCCGAAATGCTATTTTTAGCATTTCTATTTTATCATTCATTTTTGTTATTTCCAACGCTGGCACTTGAAATGCTATTTATAGCATTTCTATTTTTAGCATTTCTTGTTGCTATTTTCAACAATCATCTTATGTAAAAAATATTTGAGTGCATGGTCTCTCATACTTAGACACCATGACTAAAATATTAGAAGGTAGAAAAAATATTTAATCCCCTCAAGTATCAATTAATTAATGTTTCTGGCAAAAATTAAATTAATCTTAAGCAAAAAACTTAATTAATTAGAGTCAAAACTAAAGTCTTAGAGAAATTACATTCTCCAATGGAAAAATTTGTGGGTCTTAAAAGAATTAAATTTTGGATGTTCCCCGCCAAAGGAATATTGCAACTATCAAAAAAATTTGGACTCTTGGGCCTTGGTGGTCAAGTCAAAGTTAATTTTTTTAGGAAATTAGCTCAAAATAATTATTTTTTAGCTAATAAAATATAGATAAATGAGAAATTCGAAAATTCCTCAAAAAATTAATATTTTCAACGAAAGAGATTAAAACATGATCAAATATTTTTTGACGTCGAGATTAGTTTGAAGGGGATGAAGCCAACTAGTTGTTATCTTTCCACTTAAAGGATTTATCTATAAATTAAAGGTCATTTTTATCTCAAGCCATCTAGTTTTGGCTTAGGTAGCTCTAAAAAGCTTGATGTAAACTATTGTCCCACTAAGAACGTTGGAATAATCATAATAAAGACTTTGGGGTGTAGTTCATGGTCTCTCTTCTCTAATGATTTGTGGTATGGTTGGGTATGGGCATTCCTATATTGTGCTTTATAAATATTTTAATCGCTATTTCATTGTAGGTGATAGCAACATTCTATTAGTACGTTGTGGCCTTATCATAGGTGATCTGATTCATAAAACAGTGCGAAACACACATATGGATTTCCAAATGAATTCAATGAATTGATTGAGCAACAATACTCAATAATAATACAGAGATATTTACAAAGATAGAAACATCAAGTTTCTATCCAAAGAATCAGTTTCATCTAAGAAACTGCTAAAGGAAGAAAATTAGCAACAACTAAAAGAATGAGCATTAAACTAAAATAGTATTATTCTAATACCCTCCCTTAATGCTCAATCTATTTACAACACCAATAGACCCCCTGAATTTTACAAACTTATCAGGACCAAAAGGCTTGGTGAAGATGTCTGCGGGCTACTTTGTTGTGGGAACATATCTCAATTGAACAGATCCGTCTTCAACAAGCTGTTGAATGTAGTGGCAATGAGTTTCCACATGTTTTGTTCGTTCATGAAAGACGGGATTTTTGGCAAGTTTGAGCACTCCCTGATTATCACAAAACAAGGAAGTAGGACCTGTCTGGGAAACATGCATATCTGCAAGCATACGTCGAAGCCAAGCTGCCTCACAGGATGCCTTAACTGCTCCCCGATACTCTGCTTCTATTGAGGAGAGAGCCACGGCTTGCTACTTCTTACTAGTCCAGGTGACAGCACTAGATCCTAGACTAAACACATATCCAGCTGTAGATTTACGATCATCAACCGAACCGGCCCAGTCAAAATCTGTGTAACCACTCAGTATAGGATCGGAACTGCGAGTATATAGGAGTCCATAATCAGAAGTGCCACGCACATATCGTAGCACACGCTTTGCTGCTATCCAATGATCAGCTTTAGGAGCTGACATGAAGCGGGAAATGTAGCTCACTGCAAAACTGATGTCTGGTCTGGTGGCAGTAAGGTAGATGAGACTGCCCACTAATTTCCTGAATAAAGTTTCATCCACAGGGAGAGAGGATGACTAGGCTAATGGTTTGAGCCCTAGTTCGATAGGAGTCGTGGTGGTTTGCATCCTCATCGAACCTGTCCACAAGGTTTTGGATACTTGCTGAGAGAGAAAATGTGATTCTCAGTCTGCCAAACTTCAACCCCCAGACAGTAGTGAAGAAGTCCCAAGTCTGTCATATCAAAGGTTCTGCATAAGTCTTGTTTGATCCCATGGATCAAATGTGCAGAGCTGCCAGCAATGATCAAGTCATCTACATAGACAACTACAAACAAGATATCATCACCAGTATGCTTGATATACAGATTTGCATCAGATGGGCTCCGCTGAAAGTCATGATCTGTCAGGTACTGATCAATTTTCATGTACCAAGCCTGAGGAGCTTGTTTCAATCCATAGAGAGCTTTAGCTAATCTACACACTTTCTGTTCTTGACCGGCAATCTTAAATCTTGGAGGCTGTGTCATGTAGACTTCTTCCTGTAAGTCACCATTTAGGAAAGCACTTTTCACATCCATCTGATGAACTTTCCATTTGAACTGAGTTGCTAGGGCAAGGACAAGCCGTATGGTGCTCATTTTGGCTGTAGGGGCAAAGGTCTCCTCATAGTAAATGCCTTCCTTCTGTGAGAATCCTCAAGCCACAAGACGAGCTTTATACTTGTCTAGAGTTCCAGCGGCTTTGTATTTCACTTTATATACCCATTTGCAGCTAATGGGCTTTTTCCCTTCAGGAAGATCAGAAAGGGTCCATGTGTGATTTTTCTGAAGACTCTGGAATTCAGCGTCCATAGCTTGTTCCCACTCAGATGTACCCTTAGCCTCTGAGTAAGTTTGAGGCTCAAAGATACTGTGTAGATTAGCCATAAGAGCAAAGTTTACTGTAGACTGTTGTTTGCTCTTATGTCTAGAAGTTCGTCCTTCAAGAAGTTCATCATCTCTGAGATCACCAATAGTTTTAGCCCACCATTTTGGCCGAGGAGTAGAGGAACCAATATCATGAGGAGAAGAAGAAGGTTCAAGAGCAATAGGAGCAGCAAGAGAAGGGTTATTTTCTGGAGGAAGCTCAGGCAATGTAGTATCAATCACTAATGCTGCATCATCCCTCCCATCAGGTGGACCTACCAGAAGAAGAACACTATGAGGCTGATCCGTAGAACAGTGCTCAGAAGAAGAAGATTGAAAGAATCCTCTGTCTTCATCAAATACCACATCCCGACTGAAGCTAAGACGACCAGTGGCAATATCTATTAGTCTATAGGCCTTGTGATGATCATTGTACCCTGTCATCATGAGTTTCTGGCTTTTGGAATCCAACTTAGAGCGCTTAGCAGCTGGAATCCAAACATATGCAATTGAGCCAAATACTTTGAGGTGACTGATCTTAGGCTTGCGGCCAGACCACACCTCTTCGAGAGTCTTCCCTTTAACAACCTGAGTGGGGGATCTGTTAAGAAGATAAACAGCAGTAAAGACTGCTTCAGCGCAGAATTTGTTTGGAACATTTTTGTGCTGTAATATGGAGCGAGCCATTTCAACAACCGTGTGGTTGCGGCGTTCAACAACACTGTTCTGCTGAGGAGTGTAGGGTGTAGTGAACTGGCGTTTTATGCCATGAGTATCACAGAAGTTGGAAAAAGCAGAAGAACAAAATTCCCCCCCGTTATCTGTCCTAAGAGTCATGATATTACAACTAGACTCTTTTTCCACTAAGGTTTTAAACTTCTGAAATATACTAAATGCATCAGATTTATATTTTAGAAAATATACCTACATCTTTCTACTGAAATCATCTACAATAAGCAAAAAATATTTGCAAGCAGTGATAGAAGATGTATTCATAGGACCACAAATATCAACATGTATTAACTGGAGTACCTTAGAAGCGCGCCAGGATTCTCCATTCGTGAATGAAGAACGATGTTGTTTGCTAGCTTGACAAGCATCGCATACGTCCAACTGCTGAGTCTGAATATCAGGTAACCCTGACACAAGTCCTTCCCGAGAAAGCTGAGAGAGATACTGCATGTTTAGGTGCCCATATCGCTGATGCCATAGAGTGCTGATGGGAGAAACACGAGTTGCTAGAGCCACTTTTGGAGAATCACCAGTGTCAAGAAGCCTGTATAAACCATGATCTTCTAGGCCAACAACAACTGTAAGACTAGTCTCCCTGTCGATAATAGAGCATTTGTGCGCTCTGAACACTACATCAAGCTGAGGAGAGTTCCTCATAATCTGACTGATAGACAGCAGATTAATTTCCATACCAGGAACATAATACACATTCAGGGAGATGAGTGTGCGGCTACCAGACTGAATTTGAACTGTACTTTTGCCAACCACTGTGTATTGTTCACCTCCGCCAAATACCACGGAATCACTGAAAGGTGAGAAGTCAATAAACCAGTCACGTCTGTGAGAGAAATGGCATGATGCACTAGAGTCAATGTACCAGGCAGAAGATGGAACATGATCTGAAGACCTTTTAGTCATAAAAGCATAGAAGGCAAATTCTGTCTGCTCAGAATGTTCTGCAACATGTGCTGTCTGATGGAGCCCTCCTTGTTTCTTCTGTTCAGAAGCAATCCTTTGTCGGCAATCTTTCTTTATGTGGCCAAACTTGTGACAGTAATTACACTGCACATTTTTCTTCCTAGCAGGATCAAAAGGCTGAGAAGAACCTTTTTGCTGAAAGAACTGAGAGGACTGATATTTGGTTGCAAAAGCATTTTCGGAGGGGGGTGATGCTGCACTACTACCAAACTGTTGTTTCCAACGATCCTGCTGCATGAGTTTGGTACATAATTCTGGAAACTTCAGATCAACATTAGTGGCAGTAATGTTGAGTGTTTCTATGAAGTGCTCATAAGATTTTGGTAGACTTTTCAGAGTGATGACTACCATATCTTCTTCCTCCATGGTGCGACCAATGACTTCGAGCTGATCTCGAATGTCTTTAATCTTGTTTGGATGTTCTTGTAAAGACATATGTTCATCCATCATGATGGAGAACAGCTGATTTTTGAGAAAGAAAGCTCTGCTCTTGTCAGATGTCTCGTGTAGTTCTTTCAACTGTTGCCAGATCCCTGCAGCTGTCTTACCAGAAGGAATCTGCGGTAACTGATCATCAGCCACAGAGAGCTTGAGAAGCATAACAGCCTCTCAATTTCGATCATCAAATTTATCTTGATCGGTACCAGCTGTACCTTGACGAAGCTCTTTGCCCAAAATGAGATGATCAAGACGCCTGTATTAAAAAATGGTCAACATTCTTTGTTTCCAGATGTTATAATTGCTGCCATTAAAGCGTTGATTTCCTTCTAACATCAAGTTGGTGAGCGAGGCCATTTGTACGTTTCCCAAGACAATAAAGAAATCTGGCACAAATTTCAATGTAGATGCCTGCTGATTCTCTGATTTTGCAGCAGTTTTAATCTACTCAGCCAAGAAAAAATTGACCAATATGTGTGCAAAAAATACGAACCTAGATGACACGGGAACGCTTCAATCAAAAGAGAAAATAAGAGATCACGGATCTCAACGGAAATATCGAAAAAGGAATCGATTGTCAGAAAAGAGATTCAGGTATCGATCCTGCTCAACGGATTCTCCTTAGCTTAGATGGGCAGCAACAACAACACCGTCAACTCACCACAGCTCGAGTGAATATACAAAAGTTTTGGGTTGTATTTCAACCGGCGGCCCACGTAAATCTGCAACCATCCGATTGTTCTGACAAAGAGCTTGAGTTTCGTTTATTAAATCTGAAAAGCGGAGAGAACGCTGATGGTCGGTTTTCTGTTCGTCACGAGCCAAATGCAAAAAAAAACTTTGAGACCGACGCGCATCCGAAGAGGCGTTGAACATACTCGATCACCTCATGTCCGCTTTTGCTCGGACTGCACAATTGGCTGTATGCACAGAATGATCTCCGAAGTCCTGAGTGCGGCCTTGGCCCACCGATTTGCGTCAATTGCCGACGGATGAGGGTTAGCTGAAGGGGCAGATTCTTCCGTCAAAATCCCGTTTCCCACTGGGCTTTACGTGTGAATTGCTGTCACGCACAGCGTCACCGGATTGCTAAAACCTATGAGGGAAATTGTGGCTTGTGAGCCCAACCTGATCAGAAATTACTACACGAACCACATACATCCTCTAGTACAGCGTGAAAATGGCGATGCTTAATGTCCACTCAGTAGAATTTCAAACCGAGGTTAAGAGTCCGGTGGATGAGATACCGGGCGTGCCAGCAATCGTAATCGTAACTGCGGGAGACTACAGTTAAAAACAAATTTCGTCCAGCAAAATGCCCTGCAAAAAAAATAAAATTGATCCATGCGATGATAGTGCTGTTCGATTATAACAGAGCTCCAACTGTGTCACACGCAATCCTCTGGGATCGATGCCAACAGCTGGGATCCGCTCCACTCCAAAAAAACTGGAATTCACACCAATTATTTCGAAAAATTATTTCGAAGAATCCACTTCTGTATCGAGATAGACGACTGTAAGTTTTTATCACAATGAGTAGAGCCGAAGCTAAGACTCAGTGAAGGCTATCTGGCTTACAGAGGGCTCGACCTTAGAAAGGAATGACAGAAAGAACTCAAGAGATTAGGATGTAGAGAGAATAACTGCTCAAGAAATCTCTTTTTCTGGCTCCGATACCATAAAACAGTGCGAAACACGCATATGGATTTCCAAATGAATTAATTGAATTGATTGAGCAACAATACTCAATAATAATACAGAGATATTTACAAAGATAGAAACATCAAGTTTCTATGTAAAGAATTAGTTTCATCTAAGAAACTACTAAAGGAAGAAAATTAGCAACAACTAAAAGAATGAGCATTAAACTAAAATAGTATTATTCTAATACTCCCAAGTACGATCATACAAGCAGTTCATGGTACTCATCTCTTCCTCTCAACCAAATCATCAAGCATGTTTATCAAATATACAAAACTTCTCAGGAAGAGATCCACACATCAACTACCTGTTCAACCATTATAACATCTAGTAGCTTCACGACCCCAACCAGTACAGGTACTTCATCATCAATCAATTAGCATAAACTCCAGGGTCCTCAACCATTCTTATGCTGCTTAGGTCATTACAATATCCGAACACATCTTGACGGAAACTTCCCTTTCCAATCTTCTTTAGCAACACCAAACTCAACTTCAACACTTCTTCAAAACATCCAAGCTTGTTCATGACACATCAATATCATCTACCAACAATACTTTAGCTATTCTCTGATCCCAATCATCCTCATGGCCTTCATATCATGTTATCAACTATGGAGAAGATTCACTTTGCTTTATCCAAGCTTCTTCTCAGCTAGGGGATAAGTCCATCAACAACTTGATTCTTTTAGCCATACAAGCTCTTTCTTTTGCATCATCATATCATAGGAGAACTTGGACCTTCCAAAACTTCATCATTATTCTTTATCTTCATATAATAACAAGGTCATCTTATTAATATGTAAAATTCAATGTCTTCGAGGTTCTTACAACTCCCTCTTTCATCATGCTCATCATCATCATCATCAATTCATCAGTATGAAGTAGGTAAGCATTTTCAACATCTTGACGACTATGTACCTGCAAATCTTCGACAACAAGTACAACCAAGCACAAATATACAAGAGCATGAAGTTAACTTTATCAATATAGGGTTAGCATGTCATCACATTGGGAGCATCTAGGGTTATCAAAGCTTTGAATAAGAAGTCAAACTTTTAGATATCCAAAACCTAAACTTGGTTAGGTTTATAATCAACAAGGGTTACACCTTTCGTACCCTAGACTCTTACAACAAACTCTGCTAGGGTTTTGTCACTGCTAGGGTTTTGTCACAAACCCTATATTCCATCATTAAAACTAAACCTTAGATATCAACAACCAGATCATGTTAGGATTTCAATCATAACGAAGGCATTTTACATCTAGGGTTTCATTATCATACCCTAAAATCTTATATCAATATCTACTAGGATTTTGTCATTAAACCATAGATACAAACATCAAAACTTTAACAACTCGACCAAGCTAGGGTTTCAATCATTCAAAAGCATATATACCTAGGGTTTCATTCCTAGGATCTTACATTAACTATTACAAGGGTTTTGTTATAAACCCTAATTAATCAAGACCTAAATAGCTAGGGTTTCATCAACAGACCCAAAACACCAAAAGGCTAGGGATTTTATAGTGAACCCTAAAGGTTAGGTTTTTATCAAAATAACAAAAGATAGTAAGACGAGGGTCAATTTAATCTAGAGATCAATCACCCTAACACTATGAGAATCTTTCATGATTTTATAGCAAAACGACATCAATCACCCTAACACTATGAGAATCTTCCATGATTTTATAGCAAAACCCTAGACATGAGAGAGTTATTAATATAAAGCAAACTAAATATAAAATGATCGTACCTATTTACATGAAGAAACCTGCTACAACTCTATACATACCTTGAGTTGCTTCTTTCACAAGCCTTGTAGGCTTTCCTATTGAAGGACTCCCTCTACAACAAAACTTCTTACAAGTCTCCTTTAGAAGACTCCCTTTGAATCTAGTCACACTCCTTATTCTTCAGAATATACCTATAAGCTTCGTCCTTCCAAGGAAAATACAAGAGAAAGGATAATAATCAAGCAGCAA
>APFE031383276.1:193583-237416 GCA_000404065.3 Pinus taeda
GGGCTACCTCTCACCATGAAGCATCAATATCCTTATTTCTATATGTACTTGCAACATTCACTGACAAGTACTACCAAAAGTATACAAGTACAAGAGTATGATTACAAACTAGGGATTTCAGATCCAAACTCTAAGTTATCTTTCAAAAGATCAATTGTAGGGTTTCAAATCCAATTCTTTAATTACTAGGGTTTCCAATTTCACCCTAGGCTAAAACCCAAAAGCTAGGGTTTTTATGAGGGCACTGTTACCCACCATTTTGTGGGTGATATCCCTAGGAGAATTTTTTTCTCCAAGATGGTCCTCAACCGGCAACCAGCGACTCCTTGCCACCACCAACTAGCTTGTTGTGCCATTTTCTCCGCCCCCTGAGCCAGTCATGTGGTCCCTCACCCATCTATCATGATCATATGTTTGAAGGTGGGTCTCCAGAACCTAAAGGTATGCCTTGTCATTTGGTAATTGCGTATTGTAGTTTACTTATCATAGACACTTCTGGGCATGAATTAATGGGGGGATTCGACGGAAAGAATGGGCTAGGTTTGTGCTCTTGTCCCATAGACCCTGTTTGTATATTAACCTTGGATTGTAGTCCCATGGGATCTCTTTTACTGACCGTTTTGGATTTAGGGATGGTATTTCATGGGAAACCCTAATTTTGGCTATGTGGTATTGCTCCCTCATCCACATACACTACCCCCTTTCCACTCATTATAACCCCATTCATCATTTCTCCCACTTGGGTCCACATTCCTCCACTAGGTCAATATAAGGCTAGCTCTCCCCTTCCCCTTGTCCACACCTTGGGTCAGGCTTGGAATGATGCCTTAGAGGTTGATGCAGCTAAAAGGAAAAATAAAAACATAATTGGCCACATTCAACAGGAAAATGTTCCACAAAATGCAAAAGATGGCCGAGACAAACACATTTAGCATGTGGCCAAAAGCCAATACATGAGCTCTACCCCATCATCATGGCCATCACTCTGGTTACTATAGGTTCTATGAGCCTCCTTCATCATATAGGAACCCATGATTGTCCCAACCCCGGTGGGCAATGAATTGCCCTACTTTAAAAAAGGGGTATCCATTGCTATATCTCTCACATCATGCTCTTATCCCTTGAAGCCCGAGTAGTTTATTAAAGAAAAACCATAAAAAGGCAAAAGGAATATAAAGAAGGGTGGAAAAATCAAGGCCGGGGCCTTCATGTACCATGATTGTGCCATCCTATACATTATAATACCCAAGTGTGGACTTCCCTTCTGCTAGCCACCCTTGTACCCCAGTGTTGATTTGTGGTAGCATCGGATGTGCTCTAGCCACGAAAATTGGAGAGGCTAAAGCATATGAGATCTCCAATACCCAGAAATGGTTTGGGAAGATTCCAAATAGTTTGGGAGATATTAAAATAATTAATATTTTTAATAGAATCCGTAAGTCTAAACTTAGGGAAAATAAAATATTAATGCGAATTAATATAAAACTATGTTAGAAGGGTCCAAAAGTCATGGATCAAGCTAGAATTAATCTTAGCCATTGATTAGGGACTTAATGTCGGCCGTTGAATTGTCAACGAGAAAAGAAGAGGAGGCTTGAGGGTCACTTGGATTGTTAACACACTCAGCTGATAAAAAATTCGATTTTCTGGGGCAGGGCTTGCTGAGGAAATCGAAGGAGATGATTAGCATTGCAGCTAAAAGGCAGTGAATACAGAAGCCGAGAGGCAGAGAGGATACTGGGAGCATCAGCACAGAAGTCGGGAGAGAGGGATGTAGAGCCAGCTAGAGGCCACGCAGAGCTAGTCAGGGCCCACGCAAAGGCAACCAGGAGCTGCGAAGTGTGAGAGAGAGTTAGCGTGGGTGACACAGAGGCTCTAGAGGTTGATGCAGGGCGAGTTGGGGTGACGCTGGGCCAGAGAGGCTGATGCGGTCCCTAGAGGCAGAGGTCGGGGATTTCGTGGGGCAGATTGGAGCTAAGAGCTATGAGATTGTTCATCCTGGGTTTTAGCTGGAATATCTGTCTTCGACTGGGAGGTACTATTGCCAAGGTCATTATCTGTTGGGTGAGCTGGTTTGACACCCAGATTGTATTTTGAAACTGCTTAATAATAAAACCCTCAGATAGCTGCACTGATTTTCCCGCATTGAGTTTTTTCGAAGACATTGGTCCAAAAACAATGGTGTCACTTGTGTGCTTGTTTTTTTCCTTCAGTTGATGATCTATAATGTGTTGAGCATGTACTTGTATTTATTTTCGATATTTACATGGTAAATAACTTGTTAATTAAACAGAACAAGTAGGCAGAAATAAATCAGAAAGTACATGAAGGGTTTCTAACAGTTAGACTTAGAAATTCCAACACCTAGCATGTGGCCCATGGCTGCCCCTTCTCATTCCCTACTTCATTCACCTCTTTATCACATGCCACCACCTTTTAAATAATGTACCTTGGATATATTATCCCATTTAAAAGTAGAAACCACCTAATGGGATACTCGGTTAACCCCATTTGGAGTTTGGAGACATTAGCACATGCTAAAGCCCATTATAGAAGGGCATGCCATTATGAAGTCCCCATTTGTGGTCCATGGTTTGTAAGCTCTTTTACTCGATTTCCTTGATGAATTATTGTATTGGAAGGCTAGGAATGCATTGGATCTTATGCAGGATTGCAGATGGTCTCCATTTTGGGTTTGGTCTCCCTATACAGGGTCCTAACCCTCCAAAGGGCTACAATGGCACATATAGGGTGTGCGTTGAGAGCCATGGGCTTCCACAGCAGTAGAAAACACTCCATGGATCCCCAAAGATGTTCAGAGATTGCTCGAGATTCACCTATTGGATGAGGAAGATGCACCTAGTTCACCTTTGCCCAACGAACCCCACAATTGTACCATACACTTGGTAGCTGACCCATGACTTGTAGGATGATGTGGCATCACCCACACCATCATCTAAGCCCTTACAGATGGCCTACAGGCATCTTCGACTTACTTGGAGACCCATGATGTCACTTGTGTGCCCTCACAGCCATTGGGAGCACCACAGGTTTATTATGTGGAAAACAAGGGGCCAACCCCTTGTCCGTGACTTTTGGAAGTCCAACTCATCATTTTGGCACTTATGGACTTCATCAAGCACCTTAGAGAGCCCAATGTTATACATTATTGATTATTTGACCTCTTGGAAGGCTTATTATTTTATTTATGAGCTAGTTTGGTGGGCTTGTCACCAATAGATAGTTATTTGCACATTATTTTAGTTGATGGGCTAATGTAGGCTCAAATTAGGTAATTCGAATTCCTAATGAGTGTATAAATAGGAGAGACATGAATTCATTTGTATCATCGCTTGGATTGGATCATATCTTCTTGTGAGATTTTCGCTATATTTTGAGGATGAGACTTTTTGGATGAAGGGATGAATTTTGATGTTTGATTATTCTTCTTTGTCTTGGAGCTTCTATTATTGGCATATCTTGGTGATTGGATATATTCTTCTTACATGTAAGTACTATATTAATGCTATTTTGATTTTTTATTTTGTTGCATTCATGATATTGGAATTTTTGCTATTCCAGGGTTAATTTGCTGCTTTTCTGGAAATTAAATCTCTAAATAGTGTTGTATCATGATTGGGCCATGTTTAAATGAATGAATGTTCCTACAGACATCCTTGTCTTGACAAGTCACCAAATATTGTTGAACGAAGTATAAATGACCTTGAAGCTACTTTTCCATTAAGCCCTAATGCCCAACGAAGTTGTCTTTTAGGCCTCCTTGACAAGTGGAAATCAATCCAAACTCTAAGTCTTCCATGACTCCATCTCTCCCAAAGGACAAAGCGCTGGTCCTCCTCTGGTGATCACTTTAAAGCTTATTTCTTTCACTTTTCCCTCTTTTTCTAGGCCTAGCCTACCTAGGTCACCTAGGGCATCAATTATCTCACAATCTAGGCATCGAAATACTTCGATTTTTGGTCCACAATTGTGTTGGTGTGTCCTCAAGAAGCCCTCCAAGTTTCATGAGATCCCAACGGTGGGATCCTGAGAGTCTAGACATCGCAAGCCCTAGATTGAAGACCAGCTCGAAGACCAATTCTTGCCCTTGGTTTCCCTTAGGCTAGAAACCTCACTGGGATCCTTGCATTGCCTTTCATTGAAAATTCATTCCTTGATCCTTTCCCCTCCCTAATTAGGTCAAGTATATCATTGTTTTCTAAATCCTATCCTCTTGACCTAACATCGGGTCCACTTGGTCCTGTGTGGTCCCATGCATTATCAAAGTTAATTCTTCAAAGATCACTTGGAACCCAAGTTTCCACAAGAATTCTAGGGCTTAGGGATCTCCTTTATAAGACACATACTCAAGACCTAACCCTTGAAATCCTCCTTAAGCCCTTCCTAGAGAGCTTTCCATCTTGTCTTCCAAGACAAGCAAGCCACAATCTTGAGCCTCTGTTGTGAATAGGATTCTAGGATCACCCTTCATCCTATCTTTGATCTATTTATCTTTGTGATCCTTATCATATCGGGCCTCATCCCATCGGTGAAAGTCCGTAAAGAGTAGGGAGCTTTAACTGAGGTGACAGTGGGCAATTGCTCCATTGTTTCTCTTTACCTAGCAATTGTCCCTTTAGAATTCCCTCCTAGGACCTTTACTAGTTTGAGCGGTAAAAGGAACAAAATGGAATAGGTTAGAGTTTCGCAACTAGGGTTTACAACAACTTAAATGCCAACAACCTCCAACATTACAAACCCTAGAACCAAAAGTGAGATTTCAAAACCCTAATTTAATTTCGGTTAGATCTTATAGGGATAAAAACAATTATACTTACCTTAGTCCTCCATGATCACAATAAGTCTGCTGCAATGGTTTCTTCAAGATGCCAAGAGTACTCCAAAGATGTCAAGATCAAAGATTGATTTCAAAGGTATTGCAATATAGTCTTCTTCGAGAGCAATATCAACTTGACTAATTGTAGCTTTGATAGTCCTCTAAGCTGGTTCAAGATACTAGTTGCTTCAAAAATTTCCTTCTAATGATTCTTCAAAAAGCTAAACAAGAATAAGTACACCTCTTCTCAACTTATGGTTAGGGTATGATGAAGAAGCTGCTACAAGTCCTTAGCACAAAATCTTCCTTTCTATGTCTTCAACAATATGGCTGGTCCCTACTCCAAAAGAATATGAACTTGATTTTCTTCAAGGTGACACAACATGTGAGATAGAAAGGCTACCACTGGCCTTGTCAAAGACTGATTTATATTTTTGAGTATGACCCCTTTGATTAGGGTTTCACCAACCATTGTTGTAAACCCAAAACAAATATTTGATTTATCCTTATAAAAGACTCTTTGTCATTGGATTATGGTTGATTTCTTTGCCACTGTTAGGGCTTAGATCTTATATATATGTGCCCAGGTCCTTATCGCTACAAACCACAGAGATGGCGAATTCCTTTGTTGCCTTACAAGGCTTGAAACAAGACTTCTGGAATTGGGTTTTGGCTTCTTCTCCATTTAGATTCTTCGCTGGCAAATAAGACTACTTCTAGTCCAAAAGAGACACCTTAGAAAATGTACTTCGGTCTTATAAATTTCAGACCTCTGTGGACATTTCAGACCTTAATATTCATGCACAAAAACTTATAATATCAGAGTTCAGTGGTGATTGCAGAACCCTTAAAAAATGTTCAAATCTTTTCTCTCTATCATAAGGAACTCGACCTTGTTTAAGCTAGTAGCCTAGCCTTTGGGATCCTCAATCTAATGCTTCTCGGCTTCCTCTGAGTGCTTCGGCCTACAAGCCCAGGTTTGAGGCCTAATTGCAGAGGTATAGTCTTATAAACAAGCCCAAAAGTTTGCTCTTTCAATTCATCTTACCTTCTAGGTAGCTCGGTATTCAATGATAGGCTTGAAACAAAGGATTGATCTTCTAGTTACTTTATGCCACAAACCATAGCTCTGAAACCATGTTGAGAAATCCTTAGGGCAACTTATTAGGGCGATTTCTCTTAACTTGATAGTTGCTTGTGACATTCTTTTACTTGATTGATTAGATTCTCATTCTTCTTGTTATTATTATGTTATTTATCATCAAACAACTACCAAAAACATGAAGATCATCAAAGATAAATGAACACAAGATATAGGCACTCTCCTAGGGGAAAACCCAACAAAATTCTCTTCTTCTTCATGAATCAATTCAAATGAGATAAATAAGACTTCTAGACCAACACCAAACCTACCTCCATCCACCAAGTCAATCTTCTAGACAAGATTCTTCAAGGTCAACTTCAATCAAGTACTTCAAGTCAATGTGGAAAAATTTGACCTTGGGAATAAATCGCCAAGGGTCCGAAAATTGAGAAAGTCATTAAAGTCGAGAGGTTTTTGAAAAAATCGGCAAAAACTTGGCAAAATTAAAAAAATACAAAAATATTCATTTTTTTAAAAATTTAGCATCTAAAGTATCCACAACATCAAATCAATGCATTTCCACATAAATATGAAAAGAAAGCTAATATATAATACGTATAAGAAGTCTATTGCTACATCACATATCAAAATAGTGAATCAAGTCCTGAATCCTTATTCTTGATTTAGTCTCAACTCTCAAGAGTCAAAATATCAACAAAAAATATAATAAATGTATATCATGATTTATCATCATGAGTCATCTACATGTCATAAAGTGATCAGTCATCGAGATCCTTTGCCTCTTTTATAGGAATAGGGAATGGCTTTGCCTTTTCCTCCAGAGGAAGAAGACCCTGCCCCTGGGGCTACAAATGGACTCTGTTGTCCTTTAGAAGCAAAAACAAGAGGTGGCGTTTGTCCTCTATTGCTGCCCATCCTAGATGGTGTCACCTTATCCTCCTCCTCCTGCTCTGCCTCCTGACCTTGCGCCTGTTTGTCCTCTACCTCTAGCTCTCCCTCCCCTGTAGCTGCTACTTCATCTGCCTCTAGTGCATCCGGATCCATGTCTAACCAATTAGGGATCGAGTCCATGACAAGCCTCTTAGCCTCAACCCTCCATGTAACGGTGGTGTCAATATTGTCCAATGAGACCACGTCAGGGGTTTTCTGAAGTTGTCTCGCCCACAATCTGAGATTGTAGTAGAGGTAGATCATGTCATTGAGGCATTGGGACTCCAACCTGTATTAGGGTCATAGATAGTAAATTAATACTTAGAAACTTTTGTTAGAAATGTAGCAAGAAAAGGCTCAATTTTGACTTGTGCCTTAGTCAAATTTAGTAATTCGATTTTCCACATCAACAAGATGACTTGGATTTCAGTTAGCTAGAGTGACATGGTCTTGTCTCCTAGTTAGATGAGTAAATTCGAGTTTGTAGGCTAAGAGTAGAGTTGTGCATGTAAAGATTGCTAAGATTTAGCAATCTAGTTGAGTTATTGTTAGTTGAACTCAGTTAATTGAGCTCTAGTCATTAGTTGAGTCAGTTGAAGGTCAGTTGAGTAGTAGAACTGTTGTTAACTCAATGATCTCTTAGTTAAACTAGTCAATTAGCTAAAAATAGCCCATACATGCATGAAATTCAAATTGCCTAGCTGGAGTGGAGGAAAAGACACATTGTAATTATCAATTGTATACTAGTTGAGTGTATAGGCTTGGCACTTAAGTAGGTGAATTGTTCCTTGGTAATTGCGCACGCAAATAGGAGGAAATTGCTATCTTTTAGGAGCTAATTTCCTCGAGGATTGCACAGGGAAATAAAAGGAAGTTGAGGCCTTGTTGGCCAGAGCAGGACATTCAACAATAGAACAGGTTTACAGTGCAGGGTGTGCTTCAGGATTGAAGCAAGACATTGTAATAGTTTCTCATTCTCATCTAATTAATGAAAAGCAATGGAGGGGTTTTTTCCCAGTTGGGTTCCCTTGTAAAATCATTGCGTTCCTTGTGATTTGATGGTTGCATGTTATTGCATGTGTTTCTATTGTGTGTTTTCCTTTTCACAAAATAGTAGAAGAAATTGTTGTCTCTTGATTCCGTTCTATTTCATTAGCAGTAGCAAATTTCTTGCAATTTCTACATGGTATCACAGCTTGAAAACACAATAGAAACCAATCAACAGATGTTCTCTTTTATAAATTTTGATTTGTAGAGCTTTTGGTGCAGATTCTCTTCAGTGCAGGAGTATGCATTGGAGGGCACCTCAAATTTTTGTGCTTGGAAAGACAGGGTGGACGCTGTCTTGGATGATAATGGAGTATGGGAATATACACAAACTGATATTCCAAAACTAGTAGCATCAGATGCACAAGCACTTGCTCAGTGGAAGAAAGACACAACAAGAGCCAGGAGGATTATTCTGGAGGGTGGCAGAGATCATGTGGTTTCGAACTTGCATGGAAAGGAGATTCCTTTTGCAATGTGGTAAACTCTCACGTATCTATTCCAAAGCAACAGTGATGCTAGGAAATTGGCATTGAGAGATAAACTCAAGAGCATTCAAATGCAGAGAAATGAAACCATTCTACAATACCTCTCCAGATTCACTCATGTTCAAGATGAACTTGGAGGAGTAGGAGAAAATGTACCATCATCTAAACTTGTGAGCTTAACACTCCTTGGCCTTCTGAAATCTTGGCATAGCTATCAGGATTCAGTTAATGGAAGAGACAAGCTACCAGATTGGGAGAGACTTTGGTATGATTTGGTGTAGGAGGATATCAGAAGAAACTCTAGAGATGGTGTCACATCCACTGCAGATGAGGAAGAAGATTATGCTCTAGTTGGCAAAGGAAAGAAGTTCAAAGGCATGAAGACCCAAGGCGAGGCAAAATCCAACCAGAGCAATGGCAAGAAGGACCTCATCAAAATAAAATGTTTTCATTGCCATGAATATGGACACAATGCAACCAAGTGTCCGTGTAAGAAATCCTGCAAGGACCCTAAAGCATGAGCAGGAGGAGATGCTCTGGCATCTCTATTCGGGTTAGATTTCACTCTCTTTTCTTGCATATGGCAAGCATAATAAAAGGGAGTGAGTGGTACCTGTTACCGCTCAAACTAGTAGGGGTCCTAAAAGGTGATCCTTGAAAGGCTATCACTAGGTCAAGGGTAGTATTGGAGCAATAGCCCACTGTCACCTCAGCTAAGGCTTCCTGCTCTTTACGGACTTTTATTGATGGGAGGAGACCCGTTATAATAAGGATCACAAAATTGAATGGATGAATGATAGGATGAGAGGTGATCCTAAAAGCCTATTCGCAAGAGAGTCTCAAATATAAGGCTTGCTTGCATTGAAAGCAAGATGAAAGGCTTTCTAGGAAGGGCTTAAGGGAATTTTAGGGCTAGGGTTTGAGTATATGACTTGTCAAGAAGATTCTTAGCTCCTAAAATCCTTCTTAGAAACTTGGCTTCCAAGTGGTCTTTGTGAAATTAGCTTCAATAAGTTATGGGATCACACGGGACCAAGCAGAACCGAGGTTAGGTCAAGGGAATGGGGTTGAGAAACCGATGATGTGCTTGACCTAATTAGGGAAGAGAAGGGGACCAAGGAAGGAATTTTCAATGAAAGGTAATGCAATGATCCTAGTGAAGTTTCTAGCCAAGGGAGGCATAGGGCAAGGAACGGTCCCCGAGATAGGGCTTGCAATATCTTGAGATCCCACCATTGGATTTGGTTGAAATTTGGAGGGCCTCTAGAGAAAACGACAATGCAATTGTGGACCAAAAATCGAAATATTTGGATGGCTAGATTGTGAGATAAGTGATGCCCTAGGTGACGTAATGGGCTAAGCCTAGAAAATAAGAGGGAGGAGAAGAAATAAGGTTTAAGGTGATCACCTTATGGTGGACCAGTGCTTAATCCTTTGGGGAGATTTGGATTCGAGAGTAATTATGACTACAGACATTGAATTTTCCATGTCAAGGAGGCCTCAAAGACAACTTCTCATAGCATTAGGGCAAGCGACAAATGCAACTTCAAGAACTTTATACTTGTTTTGCAAAATTGATGGCTTATCAAGATGAATTTCAATGAAGAAGCATCTCTAGGAACATTCATTTATAATACATGGCCTATACATGAAACATCATTATCTAGAAACCGAATTTCCACAACTTCGCATAAATGGATGTCACAAATTAGCCCTAGTATAGCGAAATCCCAGCAACAATGTATGTGACAAAAATAGAAAAGAAAATAACATTAAATTGCACTTAATGTATTAACAGTGTATCCAACCATCAAGAATTTGCCAATCAAGAAGCTCCAAGACAAGAGAAAATAATCCAAACAACAAAATTCATTCCATTCTCCAAAATTCGTCCTCCAAGAAGGATAGTGAAATTCTCAAGAGAGATACAAGTCCAATCCAAGTGATGATGCTAAAGTGAATTCACATCACTTGTATTTATACACTTCTAATGAGTTCGATTTAGCTAATTAGGCTTACATTAGCCCTAAAATAAAATAATGTGCAAAATTACTAACTTTTGTTGACAAGTCCACCAAACTAGCTCATAAACAAAAGAATAAGCCTCTGAAGAGGCCAAATGATCAATACTACATGTTGTTGGGCCTTCTAAGAAGCTTGATGAAGTCCATAAGTGCCATAATGATGAATAGGACTCCCAAAAATAGTGGACAAGGGGTTGGCCCCATTGTGGACTCCTAGGATTAATATTGAGTCAATAGATTCATTGTACAATTAAAGACACCCTTCTTGGGCTTTGGAATCATGTAAAAAGGTTTATTATTGAGTAAAATATGATTTATGTAACCTCCACACCAAGTCGGCTTAATGGAGATCAAGTCGGCCTAAATGACACCTATTCGACCTCACCTGGAGCTTATAAAAGGAAGGAGGTCGAATTCATTTGGAGCATCTCATCTCAAGTTGGTTCGATATCTCTCTCGAAGCCAGAAAAAGTGTGAAGTGGGTCAAGGAAGCCAAAAACAGTGCGAGTTGGGTCAAGGTCAAAGAGAAGGAAGAAATCGAAGTTTTGGTGTTACTCTCTCTCTCTTTCGTGCCCTAGTTTGGGAGATTGAAGTCTTCCAAGTGTTGCTACTGCCAGTTGCTGCATAGTCGAAGTTTCTGGGGTGGAAGTGCTACTGCAAAGGAGTCGAAGATTTGGAAGGGTTGACTTGGTGTGGAGGGAAGGTTTGGTCTATGTCTAGGTTGAAGAGTCTCAGAGAAAACAATTGAAGGAAGAGAAATTTCGACTGGGTATTCCCCTCGAGGGGGGTTTTGTGCTGGCATAGTGCCTACATCTTGTGTCTCATGTTTTTGTGATCTTCATACACACATAATTTAGTAATTGCTTGATGAAAGATAAGATAATAAAGAAGTAAAAGAAACCAACATAACTCACAAGTAATTATCAAGAAGAGGAATCAAACCCTAATCTACTTGCATTGATTTCTCAACATGGTATTAGAGCCAAGGTCAGGAAAGGTTGAAGATCACTTTGTTGGCTCAAAAGGGATGGACATGGATTCTCCCTCTCCCTATTTGATAAACTATATGAGAATTGGTATCTACACTGTTGGAAGCTAGATCAAGAAGGTCATCCACTACTTATTCAACAAGGTCAAAAGAAGGGTTCTTGGCTGCTCGTACAGTTTGTCTTAGTGATGACAATGCATGGATCATTGATAGTGGAGCATCAAGGCACATGACAGGAAAAAGTAAACAACTTCATACACTATCAAAGGAGCCATCTTCATGTAGTGGAATTGGGTGACAACAAAAGCTATGATGTTAAGAGCCCTGGGATCAACATCGTTGAAGCTAGAAAATGGATCGAAGCTGCACCTCAACAACATACTATATGTTCCATGTTTGAAAAAGAATTTGCTTTCTTTTTGTTGTTTAGAAGATAAAGGGGATAGAGTTGCTTTTTTTGATGGAAAAGCATTGGTTTGGGGGAAAGACTCTAGCATTAATAAAGCTAGGGCTATTAGAGTTCGTGAAGGAAGCCTTTATAGAGTTATTACACAACCTCCTCAAGCTTTGGTTAACATGGAGATCAATCCCATTGAGCTATGACATAGGAGGTATGGTCATCTACATTATAAGGTTATCCCTACTCTTAATCAATTGGTTCATGGCATCCCCAATATGAAGTTAGATCATGAAGGGGTGTGCAAGGGATGCTCTTTGGGAAAACATACTAGAAAGACATTTCCTAATAGTGAAACTAGAGATATTACAGCTCATTCATTCCGATCCCATGTCTGACAAATCACTTGGAGGTCATCTCTACTATGTAACATTCATTGATGACCATTCTAGAAAGACATGGCTCTACCTTCTCAAAACAAAAGACAAAGTATTTGAAAAGTTCAAGGAGTCAGACCCGAAGTGGAAACCCTAACCGAAAGAAAGATAAAAACTTCAAGGTTCGACAATGCTAGGGAATACACTTCTAAGGAATTGATTGCATATTGTAAGAAAGTAGGAATTAAGAGGGAGCTCATTGTTCCCTATTATCCCGAACAAAATGGCGTGGTTGAAAGGAAGAATAGGCCAATTGAAGAAGGCATTCGAACAATGCTCCTTGATCAAGACTTGCCAAAATTCTTATGGGGGGAAGCAACAATGACAACTGTGTACATTCAAAGTAGAAGTCCTCATAGAAGTCTTAATAATATAACAACTGAAGAAGTATTCATAGGAAAGAAACCAAGTGTGGATCACCTCTGAATCTTTGGAAGTCCAACATACATCCATATTCCAAAGGACAAGCGAAAGAAGTTGGATTCCAAAAGTATTAAGGGAATATTCGTTGGATATAGTCTCTCCTCAAAAACATATAGAATCTACATTAAGGAAGGAAGATATATTGAAGTAAGTAAGGATGTCATATTCAATGAAAATCAAGCCTACAAGAAACCAAAGGATATTCCTATTGGTTCCGATGATGAAGAAGTTCCAATATTTGAAGAAGAAGAAGATCATCATGAAAACCCTACTGCAAATCAAGAAGAAGAAGGACCAAGTGAGGCTATTCAATCTGTGATCATCATAACCATAAGGAAAAGGCCAAATTGGTTAAAAGCTACATTAGAAGATGCTGAAGGACATGAAGCTGTGAAAGGAACCTTCAGGGAAAGTAAAAGACCAAAGAGATATTTTGGTTATGCTGCATATATGACGAAGTTAATTGAAGCTGAACCATCTACATTCAAGGAAGCTTCTCATCAAGAGGTTTGGAAGAAAGCGATGCAGGAAGGATATCAATCCATTATGAAGAATAGGGTTTGGGAAATTGTTCCTAGACCTAGTGACAAATCGGTTGTCACCTCCAAATGGATCTATAAGATCAAACATGTTGTTGATGGAAGTATAGACAAGTACAAATTTAGATTCATTGCAAGGGGTTTCTCTCAAAAAGAAGGCATTGATTATGAAGAAACCTTTGCACCCACACCAAGGTACACTACCATTAGGTCTTTGGTTTCATTGGCTGCTACAATGGGTTGGAATATCCATCAAATGGATGTGAAGACCACATTTCTAAATGGGACCATTGATGAGGAAGTGTATATTGAACAACTTGAAGGCTTTGAAGTTAATAGCAGGGACTCTCATGTTTGTAGACTCAAGAAGACCCTATATGGTTTGAAGCAAGCACCTAGGGCATGGTATGCAAGAATGGATGCATATGTCATTAGAATTGGGTTTGTAAAGAGTTTTGTTGATCGAAATTTCTACATCAAGGTCATGAATAATGATCCCGTCATTATTCCACTATATGTGGATGATCTATTCATCACGGGTATGGAGCAAAGAATTCAAGAATGCAAGATGTTGGCAGCTGAATTTGAGATGAAGGATCTAGGACTAATGCACTACTACCTGGGTCTACAAGTATGGTAGAAACCTGGGGAGATATATTTGGGGCAAGGAAAGTAGATCATCAAGTTGTTGTAGAAATTCAGGATGATGGATTCCAAGCCTATGACTACTCCTATGATCACCAATCTCAAGAAGTTGAGGGGCTCTGACTCAAGTCTTGTGGAGCCTACCTCCTATCGTTAGTTGGTGGGATCCCTAATGTATCTGGTAAATACTAGGCTAGATGTATGTTTTGCAGTAAACATTCTTAGTCAGTTTCAGTTGGAGCCTCGTCATGATCATTAGATAGTTGCCAAACACATATTGAGGTATCTTTATGGCACTATACATCACTGCCTAAAGTATGATAGTAAGGTAGTCAAGCTAATTGGCTTCACAGATTCTAATTGGGGTGGTAGTGAGATCGATGGAAGGAGCACTACCAGAGGATGTTTTAGTCTGGGAGTTGCTATGATCTCATGGATGAGTAGAAAGCAAGATCCCGTTGCTTTAAGTAGTGTTGAGGTAGAATATGTGGCTGCATGTGAAGTAGGAAAGAAGTTTGTTTGGTTAAGGAAGCTTCTGACAGATTTGTTCGAGAAGTCTCTGGATCCTACTGTGATTAATTGTGACAATCAAAGTTGTATTAAAATGCCTGGATATCCTGTGTTTCATGCTAGAACGAAGCATATCAACAATAAGTTCCACTTTTTTAGGAACTTGGTGTAGGATGGGATTGTGAAGTTGGAGTATGTCTCGACAAAGGAACAAGTAGCAGACATACTAACAAAGTCTCTTCCTAATAAGAAGTTTGAATATCTAAGAAACATGCTTGGTTTAGTAGATATTGTTGATTGTATTGATGATAAAAGATTGGAAGAAATTTGTTGAGGCTTTGCAAGGGAAGCATTGCCTGGGAGGACATTTGGTCGACACTTTGTGTTGATGTCTAGGTCCCAAAGTAGGGAGGGTGACGTTGGTCGTAGAGCTCCAACCTCGAATACGCACCTAGATCCTTGGGTTGGTGGTTAGCAAGTAAGCTTGATGGTACCTAGAGACGCTGAAAGTTTGAGTCCACCTTAGTCCCACTTGTATAGATTTCCTTGGCCAAGAATCTAGTCTGTGGCATTGCGGTGCCTAAAACTGTTGAGAGGCCAATGGATAGATTGCCCTAGTCAGGAATCTAGTCCATGGCATTGTGGTGCTTAAACTCTTCATTGTTCATATAGTTTGAGAACTTGCATTATATTTGTATATTATGAATACCTCCCTAGTTAAGAGGGAGTGTTGAAGTATGTAACTAGGTTCGGTCTTCATAAATGTATTTGAGTCATTATGTAATGTATTTGTTAAAAGAATAAAGGTTTTTTATTTTATTTTATTGTATCAATGACTTATTAAAGCATGGGTTTCATGCTTGGTTCATCATTATATTAGTCAAAGTCTACATTGTGGACTCTTAGGATTAATATTGAATCAATAGAGTCATTGTGCAATTAAAGAGAACCTTCTTGAGCTTTGGAATCATGTAAAAAGTTTTATTATTGTGTAACATATAATTTATGTAACCTCCACGCCAAGTCAGCCTAAAGGACTTTGCCCTGGCATAGTGCCTACATCCCGTGTCTTGTGTTTTTGTGACCTTCATACACGCATAATATGGTAATTGCTTGATGAGAGATAAGATAATAAAGAAGTAAAAGAGGGCAACATAACTCACAAGTAATTGTCAAGAAAGAGGAATCAAAGTCTAATCTACTTGCATTGATTTCTCAACATGTGCCAATGTAACCCTCTGAAAGGTTAGGACCTCGTATAGGGAGACCAAACCCATAATGGAGTCCATCTACAATCCTGCATAAGATCCAATGCGTCCCCTAGCCTTCCAGTGCAACAAGTCATTTAAGGAAATCTAGTTAAAGAGCTTACAAACCATGGACAATAGGTGGACACTTCATAATGGTATGCCCTTCCATGGTGGGCATTGACATGTTCTAATGTCTCCAAGCTCCAAAGGAGGTTAACCAAGTACCCTATTAGGTGGTTTCTACCTTTAGAGGGGATAGTGTGTCCAAGGTACATCCTTCAAATGGTGGTGGCATGTGATAAAGAGATGAATGGAATAGGGAATGAAAGGGGCAATCTTGGGCCACATGTTGGGTTACAAAGGTAGCTAGTAAAGGGAAGTCCACACTTGGGTATATAATGTATAGAAGGGAGCAATCGTGGTGCATGAAGTGCCTCAGCCTTGATTTTTCCACCCTTCTTTATATGCCTTTTCCTTTTATGATTTTTATTTGATTAATTGTTCAAGGCGCAAAGGATAAGAGCAAGCTGTGTAAGGTATAACAATGGATACCCCTTTTAAGATTGGGTTGTTCATTGCCCACTAGGGGTTGGGACAATCATAGGTTCCTGAATGATAAAGGATGCTCGTCTAGGGCCTATAGGAACCAGGGTGATGGCCACGGGGATGGGGTAGAACTCATGCACTGGCTTTTGCCCATGTGCTAAATGTGTTTGTCCCAACCATATTTTGCATTTTCTGGTACATTTTCCTGTTGAATGTGGCCAATTATGCTTTTACTTTTCTTTTCAGTTGCATCAACCTCTGGGGCATCGTTTCAGGCTTGACCCAAGGTGTGGGCAAGGGGAAGGGGAGGCTCACCCTATGTGGACCCAGTGGAGGGATGTGGACCTAGGTGGGAGAAATGATGAATGGGGTTGTAATGAACAGAACAAGAGTAATGTATGTGGATGAGAGAGCAGGACCATACAACCAAAATCGGGGTTTCCCACATAGCACCACCTTAAAACCTAAAGGTCAGTAAAGGAGATCCCATGTGACTAAGATCCAAGGGTAACATCCAAAAGAAGTCTAGGGGGACAAAAGCACAAACCTACTCCACTCTTTCTCCGAATCCCCCCATTAATCCATGCCCAAAAGTGTCCATGATAAGCAAACTACAATACTCAATTACCAAATGACAAGGCATACCTTTAGGTTTTGGAGGTCCACCTTCAAACATACGATCATGACAGATGGGTGAGGGACCACATGGCTGGCTTAGGTGATGGAGAAATGGTACAACGAGCTAGTCGGTGGCTGTGAGGGTCTGTCGGCTGAGGACCATCTTGGAGAAAATTTTCTCCTAGGGGTATCACCCACAAAATGGTGGGTAATAGTATCTAGATTCTGGTGCCTCATATCATATGACAGGAAACAAGAAATTTTTCAGTAGCATAGAGAAGAAGGATCTCAAATTGCACATAGAATTTGGAGATGATGGGAGGTATAGTACCAAAGGAATTGGTAGTGTCACCTTTAAGAGGGATTCAGACTCCCATCTTCCCCTGAAAAATGTAATTTATGTGCCTGGGATGAAGAAAAATTTGATTTCTGTCACTGTATTGGAGGACAAAGGTTATGATGTGGTGTTCAATAAGGGAAAATCTTTTTTGAAGCATGTTACTATTTGAAAAATCAAACAAATTGGAGTTAGAGTGAAAAATCTGTACAAGCTAGACGTAGACTTCGCCATGCATGCAACTATACCTCCAGGAGTGAGGTGGGGTGATCTAGAGCCTTAGTCCTAAAGTTGCAAAAATCGGGCAGGACCCATAGGAGAGTAGTAACAGTTGCAATATAATTTCCTTATGGATCATTACCTTGCTACAGGGGTCCACAATATTCAGTAGCAGAAGGATCAGTGTCAGTTGGTGCAGTAAGATGCTGAGGAGTATAGAGCAGTGCAGGAGGCACAATGCAGAATCAACAACAGTGTAGTTTTTCCAATAGACAATTGCAAAGATAGGTAATTCAATATTTTGGAAGCTTCTCAGTTGCAGTGGTTGTGGTAGCAACAACAATAGTGAGAGGTAGTGCTACAGTACATTCCACAAGAGCTAGATTGGGTTTGTGCATAATCCTTTTCTTGCTAAGAGGGAGTGTTAGAAATATAGCAAGAAAAGGCTCAATTTGACTTGAGCCTTAGTCAAATTGAGTAATTCGATTTTCCACATTAGCAGGATGACTTGAATTTCAGTTAGCTAGAGTGACATGGTCTTGTCTCCTAGTTAGGTGAGTAAATTCAAGTTTGTAGTTTAATAGTAGAGTTGTGCATGTACAGATTGCTAAAATTTAGCAATCTAGTTGGGTTATTGTCAGATGAACCCAGTTAATTGCGATTTAGTCATAAGTTGAGTTAGTTGAAGGTCAGTTGAGTAGTAGCTCTGTTGTTAACTCAGTGATCTCCCAGTTAAACTAGTCAATCAACTAAAAATAGCTTAGACATGCATGGAATTCGAATTGCCTATTTGGAGTGGATGAAATTGCACATTGTAATTATCAATTGTATACTAGTTGAGTGTACAGGCTTGGCATTTAAGAAGGTGAATCATTTCTTGGAAATTGCGCAAGCAAATAGGAGGAAATTCCTATCTTTTAGGAGCTAATTTCCTCAAGGATTGTGCATGGAAATAGGAGGAAGTTGGGGCCTTGAATTGGCTAAGCGTTGTCTAGATTGGGATAGTCAACAAAAGAACACATTTACAGTGCAGGGTGTGCTTCAAGATTAAAGCAAGACATTGTAATAGTTTCTCATTCTCATCTAATTAATAAAAAATAGTGGAGGGGTTTTTCCCAGTTCGGTTCCCCTGTGAAATCATTGTGTTCCTTGTGATTTAATGGTTGCATGTTATTGCACGTGTTTCTATTGTGTGTTTTCCTTTTCGCAGAATAGTAGAAGAAATTTTTGTCTCTTGATTTCAGTTCGATTTCATTAGCAGTAGCAAATTTCTTGCAAGTTCTACAAATTTAAATATTAAAAATAATAAATTATAATTTATAATGAATTCAAACATTTAATTCGATTTTTTTTGCCCGTTGCACTTTTACACTCTAGTTGCTCTCACCCCCGGAGGAATTGCATGTTTGGGTGAGCACTCGAATGACAAGCTTTTGGAGATGGGGTACTCTACCACCATAGCTTGTTCGCCAAACATCTACAAGTTCAAAGAAAAATGAGAAACATAAAAAAAGTTAAAACATTGAAATTCTAAACTTGAAGCAAGTTATGAAGAGACGGTGAATTATGAAATTTGAAAGTTGAAACAAACTGAAGCTTACTTGGCATTTTGGTCGTCCTATTCTTAATAGCCATGGTAAAACCAAATGTGCTACCTGCCATCCTAAATATCTCCATTTCTTTAGAAATTTCTTCATGTTCTTGTTGAGGTGCTACCATCTTCTCAACACAGTGAGGAATCCATCCATCACCTCGGCATCACCATAGGAGTAAAAATGCGGGGTTGAGGTAGATACCTGCAACATGATTGGGACGATGGAGGGTATGGTTCCCATCGCTCATCAATCACTCTCCATACCAACTATTGTTTCTCAAACCCCTTGTCCCCCTTATCTTCATAATAGGCATGAATGGCTTCTTTGGCCCTATCCATGGCCTCATACAAATAGCCCATTGTGGGCTTGTCTCCATCAACCAACTGAAGAACCCTTACCAAAGGTTCTGAAATGGCACACACCTCCTCCACTCCTACCCAAAAGCTTTGATCATATGAAACTAGTTTGCATATACCCTCTCCCTTCGGTTTGTGGCTAATAGATAAAGCACGCCAATCTTGTGAAATAAACATGCTCTTCACACCCCACTTAGAATTCAATAGAGACTGAAGAGATATGAAGCTAGTGGGAAATCGTATAATGGTAGGATGCACTAACTCTTTGTAGTTGGTGAATCTTCTCATCAAGCTAAACACAGATGCATGATTATATATAAATTTTGTTATGCTCCTGGATGATTCAACAATATCCGTCACAAAAGGAACCTTACCTGTATCCTCTAGCATCAAGTCAATTCAATGTGCAACACAAGGTGTCAAAAACAAGTTAGGATACCTCTCCATAAGCAATCTGCCAGCAAGAACATAATTTGCAGTGTTGTTCGTTATGACTTGGACAACATCTTTTGGACCTACTTCCTGAATGAAGGTGTCCAACAACTCACTTAATAAACGTGCATCTTTAATTTGTGTAGATGCATCAACAAATTTCATAAACATTGCCCCCTGAGACAAACTAACCAAGAAGTTAAGAAGGGTCCTACCCTTTTGGTCAATGCAACCATTTGACATGATTGTGCATCCAGTGTGTTCCCATGATGCCCTAAACTCCTCCAATCTAGCAGTGCAATCAACCTTTTCATTTTGAAGAAGAGGCCCTCTCAACTCTGCAAAGGTAGGGGCTTTGTACCTAGGGCCAACAACAACAACAACATCAAACATAGGTTGGTAGAATGGGTTGGTCTTGGCAATTTTGAAAGGAACATCACTTCATAGAAGACACTTCCTGACCAACTTGTCAGCGTCCTCCTTTTTCTTTTTAAGTGCCGTTTTGATGCTAGGTTGTGCTCCAGGTTGTTCTAGGAACAAAAAAATATGAGAACGCTGAGGGGTTGGGCCATGTGGGTGTGGAATGTGATGCTGAAGAACGACTCTGATCCCCCCACTCCTGAGGCCCCAACAATGACTTTTTACCATTGCCCTGTTGTCTTTGGCATTCACTTTATCATGTAGTGATTTAATGGCCTTCCAGATGATTTCTGGAGTAACATTTTGGCAAAGTTCTATATTTTGCCCCAAATGGAATTTTAATCTGTTGACAACCCTTGACATATGCTTGCCACACAAATTGCAAGACAAATATTGTCTACTAACCACCCCCCATTGTCGAGAATAGGATCAGGTTCACCATACTCCCACATAGGGTCCAAATTCCTCAGCATTTTGTTTGAAACTTTGAACTTGAATTTGAACCTAGCGCACAATTCTTTTTTGAAAAAAATTAAAAATTGCCCATCACATAAGAAGCAAACACAAATGTAATTGTTAATTTTAAATTTTAAATGCCTCTTCTCACTCACTTGTACACACTCAGATTCACTAAACAAGGGTTTGATTTTTGATTCTTGAAACATGTAAACAATCTAAACGTTTTGAAGTTTTGATTCAATCTAGATTCTAAACAATGTTTTCATTCAAATTTATAAGCAACAACAAGCTAAAAACAAATTAATAGAAAGATTTAAGAAGCCATTTGTGTTACAAAGACTGAGAGAGAAACTAAAATATATACTTGGCAGCAACAAATCGACACCTTGAGTCTCTCATGTTGAGCAGTGGACAAATATCTAAATGCACACCACAAAACTAGTAAATCTCCTCATGTTGGGGAATGGTAAACACCTCCTCTCTCCACAGGGACAAATGGTAGAAAGAAGAGTGAAAAATGATTGAAATTTTCGATCCTTTCCCTCACTTATGTGCGACCTGGACGAGCTTCACAATTTTTTCGATAGACTCCCTATTAAATCACGACTTTTTCAATAAAATCCCGATTTTTTCGTTTTCCAAAAAGTTGGCAAAAGTCCTCCCTTCTTTGCCTTTTCGCTCTTCTTTCTACCTTAGAATTGCAGAATCGAATGTGAGAGATAGATGCCACAATAGGTTGAAGTTATGGCCTATATATAGCATTCATGTTGGACGAATTCCTTCAATGAGGCCAACTTGTCAATGGGAGAGGCTGACTTGTAGGATATGGAACCGACTTGGTGGAGGAGACTTACTTTACATTTTGACACAAAAACAAGTTTTCTTCTTTGACATAAGGAGCCCATGAAGGGTCTTTTACATGATGACTATGACTATGACTCGTGATATAAACCATAGAAGTGCTCAATGGGTGCTTTGACCTAGAGACAAAATAAATATAACATAAAACCCATGCTTGTAAATAATTTTTCTTTGATAATAAATTTTTTCTTTCTTTCTTTTGACAAATACATTACATATGACTCAAATACAATTATGAAGACCAATACTAGATACATTCTTCTAACACTTTGTATTACTGCTCGTAACTCAAGGATTGAGAACTTGCTTTGTAGATGTATAACATTTATTACCCCCTTTAGGATGGGGAGGTTCGTCACCCATTGGGGGTTGGGATATGCAAGGGTTCCTTGTCTTCTATGAGACAAGGCAAGAGTGGCTTAGGAACTAGGTGACGACCATATGAGTGAGGTAGAGCTCATGCTTGGCTTTTGCCCACCTGCTAATTTGGATGTCCAGGCTATCTTTTGCATTTTGATTTTTCTTTTGTTTTTCTTGTGGCCATCACATGCTCTTTCTATTTCTTTTAGCTGCATCAACCTCCTAAGGTACATTTCCAGGCCCTACCCAAGTATGAGGATGTGTGAGTGCCAAATCCCGATAAACTAGAGGTCAGTTGAACCTGAAGAATGGAGGTGGAATAGGGGCTTATAATGTGAAGATGAAGAGTGGTAAGTATGAAATAGGAGAGATGGGGCTACGCTATCTCAATCATGGCTTCCCAAGTAGTGCCCCTCTTATACCCATTGGACCATTAGGGAAGGTCCCACTAGACTAGGATTGAAAATTAACCCCCCATTTAAGGTGGGGGAACAAGATCACTACCAAGACCCTTCTTTCTTCCAAGTTACCCCATAGTCCATGCCAAATGCCCAAATACAAACAAGCATAAGCACTTGAATGCAAAATGAATAAAGTACCTTTTGGGTCGTAAGCCCACCTTCCAACATGTGATGTTGGCAAATGGGCGAGGAAACATATCATTGATGCAAGTGGAAACAATATGAATGGCATGTTACATTAGCTACTCAGTGGCTATCAAGGGTGACTGCTGGTTGCCAGTTGGAAGAGATAAACAAGAGAAAATTTCTCCCAAGGGTCACTCAATTTTGGTGGGTAACAGGTACTATATGGTCTCAAATAGACACTTTAGGGCAATTGGGTTTTACAAAGTCCATTAGATCTAAACCTGTATATCATCATTACAAGGAAGAAAGGCTTGTTGCACAATTTTTTGAGATGATGGATTTGGGCACAATGTTATCGGAATTGGTTGGTCGAACCATTTTGACCCCAAAATTGATTCGGTTAGTGGCTTGGAACTGGAAAAGGTCAGTCGGTACAAAACTAGCTAGTTTTGTACAATGCAACCAAGAACCCTCCAAACACAAAAAATGAAAGAAAGATTGGAGTATCCTAATATTCAACCCTAGGGCCCTGCTAATCCTATGTATTTAATGGTAATGTTAAATTCTTTTAAAAGGAGAAGGTCACTTAAATTTTTAACATTACCATTAATATATATATATATATGAAGGCGGCCATAACGTGGGGCCGTGACAAATGGTAATACTTGTCTCGATGATGAACCCCAGTAGAGGGTTCGAAACATTTACGCCAGAAAAATTATATGTGATTTTTCCGAAAGAGCTTTTACCAATTACCATTAATTGTTTTAGATTGTTTGAGAGTGGTTGGAACGACAAAGTAGAATTTTAGATCACACTCAAAATCTAGTAGACTTAATACTTTTTAAGGTTTTAGGATGGGGGGGGGGGATTGCAATGTTTCCATTAGATTTTGCCATGTAAGAGGGTGTGGAACTAACATTTAATCAAGATCACCAAGCCCTCTATGTACCTTGATGTTAGTGGCATTGATTGTTGAACTCCTCTATCTTGATCCTATTAAAAATGTATCCATCACTCAAACAAAATAAAATCTTGATTTGACATGTTATGCTTTTTCTATTTTATTTTAATGTTTAGAGGGTTATGATCTTGATGATGAAGATCCCGATATAGGCAATATTTTGTTGATATGTAGGTATTTGTTGTAGCATGATCTGTTTTATTTATTTATTTTTTTATGCTAGAGGCCATCTAGAGCCTCTTTGTTGATATATTTTTGGTTCAGAGATGTATCACACTAAGTGCTATTTTGGTTATATGCACTCTTAATTGCTATATAAATGAAAAATTTTGTGTATTTGTGTATAAATGGTTTGGATTCATATGGATGCACATGAATATATATGTTTTTATTTAAAAATTGAATATTTTATGTTTTTTTTTGGTCGGACTATTTTTTGGTCTGTTTTTTTCCTGGTTCTGATAACTTTGTTTGGCTTAGGAGTGAAACTATGGTGGATGGATGGCAACATCTTCCTATTCCAGACCAAAGTATGCATAGAGAAGTACTGAAAAGGTCCAGTATGGTAGATTGCAAGTCAGTGGATGCTCCTATCGAACCAGGAATCAAGTTATCAGGCAGTGAAGATTCAAAGACAATGGGTGGAACTTTTGGCAGCTGGTAGGGTGTTTGATCTACCATCCTACTACCAGTGTGGATTTGAATTATGAAGTGGGATTGTGTCATGGTTAATGATGAATCTCACATATGTTTGCTGGAAAGCAACATAGAGAATTCTAATTTATGTGGTGGGTACACTATGTTGAGAAATCTAGGGGAGCTAGATTAGGTGATTTCTCTTACTTTGATAACTGCTTGTGATGTATTTTTACTTTACTTGATTAACTTCTTCTTTCCTTTATTATTATTAGTGTTCTTTATCATCAAACAACTACCAAATCATAAAGAACAGTGAGACAACAGGACACAAGATGTAGGGGATCAACTAGGGCCAAAACCTCTCCAACTGAGAGGAAAATCCATCAGAATTCTTCTCTTCTTATAGAACTTCAATTGAGGAATTCCAAGACCTATAACCCTTGACCAAGACCCTCCATGACCAAGTCAACTTTTTCCTTCTTGAATGACTTCCAACAACAAACTTCGACCTTCCAGCAACTTCTCCAACAACTTTGATCCCAACAACAATTTTTGCAACTTAGACCTTGATGTAGCTTCAACAACTTCGACCTAGCAACTTCACAACTTCGACCTAGAGGCAACTTCATAGCTTTGACCTTGTGACTTCACAACTTCGACCTTGCAGCTTCTCAACTTCAATGTGACTTCACAACTTCGATGCAACTTCACAACTTCGACCTTGCAGCTTCAGAGCTTCGATGCAACTTCAGAATTTCGTCTTGCATAGTAACTGTAGAAACCCTAACAAAAGAGAGAGAGAGAGAGAGGCCCAATACTTCGAACTACTTCTTCTTCTCCTTCTTCGTCGTTTTCTAGATTCTATCTTGTGGAGATTGAACTTGCTTGAGTGAGTGTCCAAATGAGGTTGAATTTCTTATTTATAGGCTTGTGAGGGGTACAAATTGCTATGTTGAGGCCGACTTGATCTTTGTGCCATTACGAGGTCTTGGAGGGTCTTTTGACTCTATTTTGACTTAAATAAATTTTTCTTTACGATATGTAAGATGCCCAAATGGGTCTTCAATACATGGCAATGACTCAATTGACTTTATGACAAACCTAGAAGCACTCAATGGGTGCTCGACCTAAAACTAAATTTCCCTTGAGCATGAAACCCATGTATCAATAACACAAATAATAAATTTATTTTTCTCTTTTCATTAAATACATAAAATCACGATTACATATGTCATTATGAAGACCAAACCTAGTAACATATTTCAACACTCCCTCTTAACTAGGAAGGTATTCATAATCCATACGAGGTACTTAGACATTTTCAATCTAAAGAATTCTCATAAGAAGAGTCGGATTAGTAACCCCTTTGTATAGCATCATATCATCTAGCATTGTCAACTCTATCTCTACACAAGATCAGAGTATAATGTTGGCGAAACAAATGATTTATAGACACCCTCGTCATTGTCTCTCTTGGAACATACCCCACCCGGGTTCTCTCAGATTATGTTCCACGAGGACTATTCTTATCTTGGATTCCCAGTCCTCAAAGAATATCGGTCCTCTATGACTACTCTTATCTTGGATGCCTTACCACATCCTCAAAAAGTATCAGATGCTAGATGCTTACCCAATCCTCCATTCTATCTTCTCAGGTGAAGACAAGAATGATGTGTCCATCTTTCCTCATGGTCTTTATTAAGACTTACATCTGTTCGTCCTGGTCTAGTGCATGACACACGAAGTAGAGAACCATATCTGTCACTCCCTCTTATCCAGGGATGACCAACCCATTCCATAAAAGGAATGTACCCAAGCTCCCTCTTAATCAGGGACTTGCTTCCAACAACTCTCTAGGTGGAGATCATGGGACAACTAGCTGCTTGTAGGAATCCCTCTTTCGATGTCATGGGTTTCTTCTTTGTTATGGAGCCTACATCTTTTATGATGTCTTCGTAGGGCATCGACCATCCATCACTTTCATTCATGAATCATGTCAGTGATGTCATCTGTTCTTTCATCGGAAAGTGATCCATTTTCCTTCATACCTTGCTACCTTCTTCACATCATGTTTCCTTCGGGATGTTTCATCCTACCACATGTGTATCAGTTGTAGATGACATCTACAACTCTTCCTATGGTAGCCTTCCAATAGCCCATCTGGATATTTTTCAAAAATCAAGAATGAACATTAAATCAAACTTACCTTTGTGATGGTCTTTTCATCATGACATCTGCTTGTTGTCACTTTCATCGGAAAGTGATCCATTAGTCCATATCTGGCCTTTCCTTCATACCTTGCTACCTTCTTCACATCATGTTTCCTTCAGGATCTTTCATCCTACCACATGTGTATCAGTTGTAGATGACATCTACAACTCTTCCTATGGTAGCCTTGCAATAGCCCATCCGGATATTGTTCAAAAATCAAGAGTGAACATTAAATCAAACTTACCTTTGTGATGGTCTTTTCATCATGACATCTGCTTGTTGTCACATCAACATCCTGCATACGTATTGACACATCTCCAAAAAGATATACAACGTCAAGGATCTCTTTCTTTTTCAGACTTTATCAGGATCTTCATATCTTTCCCATCGAGATATCATGGTAAAATTTTCTTGTTCTTGAATGTTGATTTCCTTCTCCATAGTTGCATTTTTTATGATCTCGTCCTTTCTTTATTCACACATTTCCTCCCAGGAACTTCCAATCATAGTTCCTTCAACTTTTTCAACCACCTCATATTTCATATGAGGACATATTATGTTGATTTCATCTAGTCAATGCGTGAACCATGCCTTCATGCATCCTTTCATAGGAGGAGATCCTTTCTTTTGATCATGCTCTTGAGGTAGAGCACTCATTCATGATATCTGCAACCATATGACATGACTCTATTTTATCAAGTACAAGCATACATACCTCATCTCTTTCTTTTGGTCATCCATACTTCCTTCCACAACTTCATTGATTGAAAGAGCTTCAATCCCTTGACCTGCTTCATTTCTTTTGACATCATACCATCCCCATGAATCCATACAAGTTGGAATTCTCGGCGAGACACTTCCTTCTCCCAGTAGGTGAACCTTACAATGGAGATTCCAACGGAGGAGGATCTTGATCATCCTCATCCTGCAAATGTTCCTTTTGAATGATGTATGATGAGCTTTATACTAGATGTATTTCTTTTTCCCATAAGTACTACTTATGCTTTTAATGAGGTTACCAAGAGCTACATCCTTCTATAGGTGACAACCAGAGATTTTATTTTAGCGATCTTTCATGCTTCTTTATGATGATGTCATGAGCTCTTGCTTTCAATCATATGCTTCAATGATGCCATCTCCTAACATGATGCATCCTCTCATGCTTCTAATGATAGTTATACTTAATAACAAAAACTTGAAAATAGCTAGGCGAGGAAGACTATCTCAATCATAGTAGAGACCTTTTACCTCTTTCTTTGATTTCTTCTTTTCAGCTTCTTCCACTTTTTCAGTGATACAGGCTTCTTCCCTTCCTCTTTTGTTGTTGTCGTTCTTGATCTTTGGACAATATCTCTTGTAGTGCCCATATTCATGATAGCCATAGCATTGAACCTTCGACATATTCTTCTTCTATTTCTGAGGACCACACTTCCCAAACATCCCTTTTTCTTCTAGCCATAGTAGAAAAAGCTTGAGCTTGCTCGCTTGATGCTACATCGATTTTTGCCTTCATCCTGGTTTCTTTGATTTTGCACAATGACCATAGTTCATTGAATGGAGTAGCTTTCTTCTTCCCATAGATCTTTACTGTGAAGTTGCCCCATTCCTCTGGTAGTGCATTGAGCACTATGGTAGTCATTTCCTTGTCAGACATTATTTCTCCCAACTCTTGGAGTTGGTCTCTTATTTCTGACACCCTCATAAAGTATGAGGCTATTCCTTCTTCATCTTGTAGAGCTTGAGCTTCTTCTATGAGGGTGTCAGAAATAAACCCTTGTCATGACCAACGACTTCATTTTCTATGAGGATCAAATCTATCCTCTTCTTCCATGCAAGAAAGTTCGACGACCCAACCAATTTGTTGCTCTCCTTGCGATATGAAGTCATTTTTCCATATTCAAATATAGATGTAAAAATACTTGTCAAGTGAAGATACTCCTAGATGATAAAATCTTCAACTTGATGCCTTCTTGATTTTGATGACGATGTAGATAATAGAAGATATCTTATTGGTGAAGATGTCTTTCTTCAAAAATGATCCTTGGCTTAAAGGGAGAGCACATTGATTCCTTGATGATGACAACACTTCTTCTTGTTTTTCTTCCTTCAAGTCAACCCTACTCAAACTTGTTTCACAACCTCAATTTTTCAGCCTTTCTTCAGAATTTCGACTTTTTGTAGGAGGTATGCAATTTTGGCTTTTTCTGTAGAATCCCTAGGTCACACTCACACATGTGGCTGGAATATGGATAGATTTGCCTCCTTTTGACATCGCTTGAACTTGACTCCTTCTTTGACCCAAACTTTGGCTTCTTTGAGTGACTACAATTTTCGGCTTTCACTACTGCAAATGATGTCGTAACCTTCGCACGAGTGGAGGAGAATTAGCCCAAAATATATCAGAAAATGCTTCGCTCTTCTTTATTCTTCCTTTGTTGGGTACTAGATTCCTTTCTCTTCCTTGATCAAACTCTTCTTGATGATTGATGCTCTTGATGTTTCCAAGATGATTTCTTCATACTTCGGCCCTTGAGCATCCTTCTTTGTGTTGCCCTTCCTTGATGAAGTCACCTTAGCTTTGATAGCATGTTGAGAAATCTAGAGCAACTAGATTAGGCGATTTCTCTTACTTTGAGAACTGCTTGTGATGTATTTTTAGTTTACTTGATTAACTTCTTTTCTTTATTATTATTGGTGTTCTTTATCATAAAACAACTACCAAATCATAAAGAACGGTGAGATAATAGGATACAAGATGTAGGCGATCAGCCGAGGGCCAAAACTTATCCAACTGAGATGAAAACCCATCATAATTCTTCTCTTCTTATAGAACTTCAATTGATGAATTCCAAAAGCATAACCCTTGACCAAGACCCTCCAAGACCAAGTCAACTTTTTCCTTCTTGAACGGCTTCCAACACCAAATTTCGACCTTCCAACAACTTCTCCATTAACTTCGGCCCCAACAACAACTTCTTCAACTTAGACCTTGATCTAGCTTCATTAGTTTCGACCTAGCAACTTCACAGCTTCGACCTAGAAATAGCTTCACAGCGTCGACCTAGAAGTAGCTTCACAGCTTCGACCTAGAAGTAGCTTTAGAGCTTCGACCTAGAGGCAACTTCATAGCTTCGACCTTGCAGCTTCACAGCTTCGATGCAACGTCACAACTTTGACCTTGCATCTTCACAACTTCGATGCAACTTCACAACTTCGATGTAGCTTCAAAATTTCGTCTTGCTTAGTAACTATAGAAACCCTAACAAAAGAGAGAGAGAGAGGCCCAAAACTTCGAACTTGTTCTTTTTCTCCTTCTTCATCCTTTTCCAACTTCTATCTTGTGGAAATCGAACTTACTTAGTGTCCAAATGAGGTCGAATTCCTTCTTATTTATAGGCTTGTGAGGGGTGTGAATTGCTATTTTGAGGCTGCCTTGCCCCTTCATGTAGGCCGACTTGATCTTTGTGCCATGACGAGGTCTTGGAGGGTCTTTTGACTCTATTTTGACTTAATAAGTTTTTCTTTACAATATGTAACATGCCCAAATGGGTCTTCAATACATGGCAATGACTCAATTGACTTTATGACAAACCTAGAAGCGCTCAATGGGTGCTTGACCTAAAATTAAATTTCCCTTAAGCGTGAAACCCATGTCTCATGAACAGAAATAATAAATTTATTTTTCTCTTTTCATTAAATACATAAAATCACCATTACATATGTCATTATGAACACCAAACCTAGTTACATATTTCAACACACTACACTGTGGACTTGAATATATATAATGTGATGACTTCAAATTAATTATATACAAAGATCAGGTTTAGGCAAGTTGCATAAATGAAAGAAAATACATTATAGTTACTCTTTCAGCATGGGGCTGAGAGTAATTTTGTGCAGTTGTATTATCCTCCATAGCAGCAGATTACAAGGCAACAATCAGTCCAATTTGTGGAGTGATTTTCGACAGACTCCAGTGATGCCCATTTATTGTGACAGTGTAATTTGCCTCGCAAAGAATCCAGCATTTCATTCAAGAGCCAAGCACATTGAGATGTACCATAACTTCATTATATGGTAGGTGTATAACAAAGAGAATGAAGTTGTGTACTTCAAAGCTGAAGATTGGCTTGCAGAAAAGCTCTGAGCACTAAGAAATTTCATAGATATACAAGATTACTTGGGTATAAAAAGGAGTAATGGTAATTATGGGGGATGTTAGAGATGCATTGCCCATTTTCAAGTGAGTGCCCTCCTTTCCTATATTTAGAGGCATGGTTAAGGTTATGAGCTTTTGAGAAATTTAAGGGGCAGCGATTAATTTTTGGGTTAGCATATTTTTGGCGGGTGCATGAAACTCATCCTCAAGTGTACACTTTTGGGATAGATTTTTGTTTATCAACTTTTATGCATGTGCAATTTGAATTCGTACAGGTTTTTGGAAATTTCTTGTCTTCTTATGTGTGGGCTCTAATAAAGCAAACATTCTGATTAGGCTAGCTTTTGTTGAATTTCTGTAGTAATTTGTGTGGTTCAACATCTCTCGATAATAGCAGGCCTTTTATGGCTTTACTTAATGTTAGGGATGTTGAAGGTTCCAAAAATGCTTCCTCAAGTTGGAGTAGAGGTGGGTGTAATCCATGATTGACCTTGTAGAGATCATGTTGGAATTGATGTGCATGATTCTATGTCTTGTATATACTAACCTTTTCCAACTTATTCTCATTTCATTAAATAGGTTAGCTTATATTTATCTCTTTTACCTCAGGATTAATTGGACGATATTGTCCACTGTATCTTGGAGTTGGATAATATTTTCAGTTTTTATTGTGGATGTGTTTGGTCTGAAAAAAAATGCGGGGCTAAAATTTTTGTATTGTGATTTGATCAGTTACTGCAATTTGTGAGCCATTGTTAAAGATGGTGGCTTGGGTGGTTATTGTTTTCTTTTGCTTATATAATCTACTATTAGTGCCTACATTTCTGAAAGTGTACTTTGGATCAACCATCTGTTGAGTTTTCCTCGGCACTTCAGAATCAGGTCTATGTCTAGAACGCGATCATAAAAACACTAAAATGCCACAACACAAGCACTTTGCACAGCAGAGAATATATAGCAGTGAATCAATGAAGTACACGAGATTTTGCAAACCCAAAACTTGTTATATTACAATCTTTAATACAACAAACATAGGGCTCCCGTACCAGGGATCATGGCCTTACAATTAGCCCTTATACAAGAACAACTAGTGCTTGATGTGAACAACTTATGACTACCAATCTACCCTTGAACAAGACACACTTGACTTACTAGCTGAAGGAGCACTCAACTCAACCCTTTCAGTCCACGTACCTTGAGCACTTGGCAGGTCCTTTGCCACCTCTTCTGCTGCTCACAAGTAGTTCTGCTGCTCCAGAATTGCTTGCATCTTCAGCTGACCAAACTGTCTCTATCAATCACTCCTGCTGCTCCATGATGTTTGAACTTAGGCCTCCAACAAACTGCCCTCCAACAATCACTTATCTGCTTCCTAAGTCACTGTACTTAGGGTCTTCAAATCTGCCCTCTTATCACTGATTTTACTGAACTAGGGCACACAAACGAGCCCTCACACAGTCCGCCAAGATGACCGATCTGGGGCTTACTTGGCAGCCCACACAACTGTAACTAGTCACACCAAACCACAGTCCTTATGGCTGGAAACTACCTCTGGCCAACACAGGCTTCTTCTCATCACCTTCAACACTTCTTTCTCCTTGATTCTGCCCACTGGCCTTCACTTCAAGACAGCCCAACACAGTCCCAATACGCTCTGTTCGTTCAACAATCTGAGCAAGTTCTTGACCCCTTTTCCTCACTGAAATACCTATGCACAACTCCTAAGGCATGCGGCCCTTATTGCAGAGACAGACCAAGGTAGGACGTCGTCTTTTAAGGCTCTCGGCCCTCATGACTATGCCCAGAACCTAGGCCGCTTAGGGACAGACCTGTGGTGGCTGATCATGCGCAGAAGAAGCCCGAAAATAGGGCACAAACCAGATAGCGAATACCTCCAAAACCCTCACTCAGCAGTCCTACCCAGGGAACAAAATCACAGAAAGAAGCCTTCCTCTTACCTGAGCAAAAACTCGGCCTTCGAGCAGACTAGAGAAAACCGTACATGCTCCAAAATTCGTCCACCTTTAGATCCTGCAGCTACCTGAAGTATTTCGCATTTCGTTGGGAAGATATCACATGAGAGATGTGCTTTCTTGTGATAGTTCAAATGGGCTCATTCTCTCCTCTACTTATAGTGTCTTTGGTGGTCACACATTTCACCAAGGGGAATGACCTTTAGCTGACTTGAGTTTAACTTGTCAAAACCCAACTAACATAAGAAGTGAGATTTCTTTCATTCATCTTTTGCCACTCCATCGAATTTTTAGGTGCCCCTTAGCCCCTCAAGGGTTCCCCTCATGATTTCCATGATTAAACTATCATTTTTCACCTTGGTCTTGTGACCACAACTTTGGGTACAAAGCCCACTGCTTGGGTACATTGCACACAAAACCACATATTTGTGGGTCAACTCCTCACAAACCTAGTACCCTAGGGGTTGTGGGAGTACCTCCCAAGCTACACATTTCAACACCATTTCTATCACATCTAGTCTCTGTTGGTATATGGGTCTGAAACTGGCATGAGGGACAGTTATGGTATTGTTGTCTGTGGCAGCTCTTAGCTATCGTCTTATACGTGGCACTTTGTCCAAGATTGGAGTTGCAGAGTTGTTCTTCCTTCAATTGCTTGAGTTCAGATTTGTTGGGGGGTCATTCTTTACTCAGGCTTTCATGTCATAGGGCCAAAGCAAAGCACAGTTTTTGTTGTCAAAGTAGTGATACAATTTTTTTTTTTCGTAAGAGGTGTTTTTGCTATACATTTGCAGCTATGCAATGACTTGGCGTTATATTCTTTGTTCAACCCCTTCAATTTGTGCTATATATTTTTTTGTTTAAGAATGCATAATCCACCTAAATCCTTAGTGCAACTATGATGAACATTTATAAGGCCTGAGATGGCTCCTATAACTCAAAAATTTGCAAACTAGCTAAGTGAGAGAACATAAAAGAAATAAAGAGGCTATAATAAGAATAGATTCTAGTCCATGTACCCTCTTAAATAAGATTGGCTCAATTGGTATAAATATGACTCGCATTTGTGGCATGCATGCAGGGTGGCCAACATTCGTCTTGTATGTTGGTCAATTTGAGATGTGGAAAATTTATCTTTGTCAATACTTTATAAATGCTTTCTTTTTCTTTTTTCTTTTTTTGTTTCTTTCCATAGAAAACTTCCGCAGGGAAACCCTCCAAGCACTTCCTCACATTCTGTAAATGGTGCCCGGGGTAAATGTTGCTAGAGTACACCTAACCCTGAGGGAAGGGATTCAACCTTGTGACTTCCTTGGCCACTAAGGCTTCAGCGTGGCAAGTCAAACCACTTGAGGTAACCGTTGGGACTAAATGCTTCAATTTTCTTATAGAAGTAAATGTTTTCCTTTTAAATATTTAATGGTTGTTTTCTAGTATCTGTGAAGATAAGTGTCTTTGCAGGGCCATAGCAATTTTCTTGATGGCTTATTCTCTATTAGTAATTGCTTATTTCACAATGTTGTGACAAGAATCTTGTTTAACTTGTTTAATAGAACATGGGTTCCTTTTTCCTCTTCTTCCCAATTAGCATAATATTATGACCAACCTTGAGGTGGTGTTTCGCAGATGTGCATCTCCTATATGCTTCCCTTGATCCCCAGTCTTAGGGACTTGATTGGGAACTTCCCGTGCATGTCCCCTGTACTTATGGTCTTCATTGGGGATGCCCCTGGTAGAAATTTTTAGTTTGCTTTAGCCACTCTCACCTTACCTTCTCTACATAGTGCTCCCAAACCTAACTTTTGTTGTTTCTCTCCCCTACAACACATTAGTTTGAGTAATTTAGGGGGTTGAAGTTGGATTTTGTGCACAACAATGATTCTCGACCATATTCCAATTTCCAAGTGCATTTCTGATCCAAAAAGCATTCTTCAAGTGAAAACTTGAAGAAGCATCGACCTTTTCTCATTTCCATAGCAGGGAAAGCTAGAGCAGCAGTTGGATTTGAACTAGCTGTCTCCACATTATTTCTCTACCTTTTATTTCTCTACATAACTCTTCCATACCAGAACTTCTGTTGTTTCTTCACTGCAAGTTAGAACACATTACTTTGAGTACATAAAGGGGGTTGAAGTTGGGTGTTTGTGAACAACGAGCACTCAAAGGCAGATAATTGTGAACAACAGGGACTTCATGTATTTCAAGTGCATTTCTTGTTGAACGAGTATTCTTTCAGTGTAAGCTTGAAGAAACGACAATATTTTTTCATTTCTTTGGCTAGAAAATACTAAAACAGCGGTTAGAATTGAACTTTGGGTTTGGTTTTCTTCACATTCCCATATATGATGTTTATAGTTTCTGCAGCAGATAGGCGCAGATGACCAGGTAGAGGCTGATTGAGTGGTTTGAGCCTTGTTTTGTTTTTTAATTTTTTTGGTTATGACAGTCTTCAATCTTATCTATTTAAATTGATGAATGCAATTCTATGGTATATCGTTGTGTGTCATTTTGATTTGGAAATTCAGGATTTTACATGAAAAATATCATGATTCTCCTATTTTGAATACCATTTTTTGATTCGATCATGGCTGTTGCTGCTTTAGTTGCATAAATTTGTGATGAATTATGCATAAAAAATTGTCTGTTTTTTTTTTCAATGATATTTATAAATTAAATATTTGGGCTGGGGCCTGGGTTCGGGGGAGCACACATCCCTGTTACGTGCCCAGAAATTTGTGGTCTCTTCACATGTCGTTGAGGTTTGCCCCCACATATCGATGTTCCCAACTAGGTGGAAGATATTTCAGGTGGTCATTTGCTATGTGTCAACTGATGGTAGTGCTTGTATTAAATATATTTTAGCTTTCAACAGTATATAAGCTAATTCCCTAACAATGCCCGTAATATTGTTGTAAAACGGAGCGATGCTTATTGTATCTTCAAAAGCTAAAGTTGCTGATTTGCTGAATTATGACCTATTAATAATAGGATCTTTGATCTTAGTTGAAACGTCTTTTACAGTTAAGTTGTTTATATGCATGTATGATAGTTCTGACCATTGATCATCGGTTTCAGGGCGTTCAATTCAAATTTGGCGATTTTCAATTAAAAGTGTTCAGAGTGTCACAAACTGAAACCCTGAAGGCAGTTGTAATGGAGGTCATTTCTTATCGTGCCTATTAGGAAACTATATAAAATTAATCAGTTAGGGATGCAATGCAAAACAATGGTTATATGGTTTATATTCAATTGGATGGTACTCTTTTCCTTGACATCAAATTTGTTCATTTGTTTATTTAACACTAATATCTGGGTTGAATCAGGTGGAATACCTACCACTGTCTTCCATCGAAAAGACGCGTGTAGTCATGGATGAGTTTTTGGAGCTTTGGCAAGAAATGGTTTCATCAAAGTCTGCACCTGGACACCTTTTTAATATAGATCCAAATTTTGGAGAATATCGTCTTTCAGATGAGTATAGCTGGCAACACACAGCTGTTCTATACAGTAATGCCATGGCTCAAGCAATGTCAAATTGAATTTCCATCTTTCTTTTTAAAGATCTAACACTATACTTCAGAACGACTCTCTTACTGTCTCGAGTATGTATATTGCTATTCCTGTTATAATTATCTATTTCTGTGCTAAGGTTATGTTAGTGCTTATAGCTTCTTATTGGGTGGGTGCATATTCATGATATGCGCCACCTATTGTTTCATTGGGAAAAGTCCTCCCCTCAAGAAGAGATTTTCAATTGAACGAGTATAATGTTGGTGAGAATGTGCTAGAAACTCATTAGTACACATGATATCTATATAACCTAACCTTTTAAAATTGACTCTTACTCTTTATTCATGTCGTTGAATATGTTATATTCGGCGTCAAAAATTCATTGGTAATATGTGCATAATCTTTTAAAATTGATTTCTCCATGATATGATATCTTTGTTTGAGCTAGTGGATATGTTAAATTTCACTGTTAAGCATGGTTTATAGCAATTTGTTTGAGCTAGTGGATATGTTAAATTTCACTCTTAAGCATGGTTAATAGCAAGTTCCCAGGTTGGTGAAAAGTCGTGCCTTGATTTGTCCCTATTGAAGTCTCGCTAATGACAAGGTTGTCTTTGTAGGGACCAACTCTATAATTTTTTTTATAAAATTACTAAAAATACAATTATAAGAAAATAGCATTGAGAACTCAAAAAAATCATTAAGCATTATATAAAACTTTTCTGAATTTCACTTTATTGAACATATCATCATTTAATTTACATGTTATTAACTAAAATCAAAATGAAGTCATACAAAAGAATACTATAACAACATAGATATCGTTCACCACGAGACGAGATTCAAACTTGACTTGCCGCTATTTTCCCTCTTTCGTTTTCGGTCGCCTCCAAGTTTGAATGTCGACGTGCTTAATCCGAATGCCCACTCGTTGACCTCCCAGCCTACTCCTTGGGTACTTTCTTTTTCCGTAGACCCCTGAGCTGCAATGGGGTTGTACAATGCATGAATGTATTAATTGGTAGAGGAGAGCACTCTTTGGCTCAAGAGTCCCCTCTCAAAAGTCCTTTACCTCACCAAACTCACTATAACTCGTAGTCACTACTCTGACATAGTCTCATCCATCCAACAATAGGGTAAAGAAAAAGTCCCTTCTCCCATGGTTTGCCCTTTTTTTTATAGGGGTCTTCATAGGTGACACTTGACCTTTCATGCATAATTAATTATTTTTGATAATCCAATAGTTTGATTATTCACTCACACGTGTCACTCTCTCATCAAGGATCTCCAAAATTATTTATTTAAATTTTAATTTAAAGATAATATTTTTCTTCACTTTAATAAGGTTCTTATTTATTCTGGTTGTCTCTTGATCCCCCTTTTTACTCCTTAATTTGTGTTCATTACCAATTGATAAGTAAAGATTTGATCCTTTATCTACTCCCTCATTTAATTCATGTTATCTTTTAGATGAATATTTTTATGTTGGTTGTTGCCACAGGGAGGTTCTCTAAATTTCTCTAAAATTTAATTTATTAATTTTATTTTCTTGATCCCCCTTTCTACTCCTTAATTTGTGTTCATTACCAATTGATAAGTCAAGATTTGATCCTTTATCTACTCCCTCATTTAATTCATGTTATCTTTTAGATGAATATTTTTATGTTGGTTGTTGCCACATGGAGGTTCTCTAAATTTATCTAAAATTTAATATATTAATTTCATTTTAATGCACCATCATCTTCTCTTAATTAGGTTTAACTATTTTAAGATTAATATTTATCTTTACATTTATGTCATTCTTTCATTTTTTTACCCAATTAAATTACATTATCTACCTAAAATTTTTCAACATGGGAAGCGTAGAGATTTTAAGATAAAATACTTTATTTCTTCATCCCCTTAACCCAAGTTTTATTCTTGATTTAATTACTTCGGTTCTAATCATCATTTACATCATTTACCACTTGATGTGAATTTACATGGTTTTCATATCTCGATTATATTTATTAATTTATTTATTTTTAACGATTCCAAGGGTACAAGGTTTAGTCGTGCCCTTCAAGAACTATAAGATGCAACGGTGTCACACTTAACAATTTATTTGTGATGCCAAAGGTGCCAAGTTGGTCGTGCCCTTCAAGAAATTCCCTTGAAGTTCCAAGGGTGCCACACCACTTGTCCTTCAAGCATTCAGTGGCTACAAGGGGAAAGCATAGGTGCAACGACAAAGACCACTATCATTTCTTATGTTCCCTGCTATAGTGAGACTAATGGTGTCAGAGATCAAGGAATCTATTTTGATGCGCGACCCCTGGTAAAATCCTCATGGGCGACCCAACTTTGAGATCTGCCCCCATAACATTGTGATTTCAAGGCGAAGATGTTTCAACCTTTCCAACCCAAGTCACGGCAGGAGTGCTAGTGGGTGAGATCAAGGACACTGCCCCACCCCTCCTATGTAGTTCCATCCAATTGTACAACCCCATCACCCATATGTGAGTCATTCGGACAAGCAACTAATCTGTGCCTGCAACCACTAACATATCATTAGAATATAGATTAACATATATAAAATGTTTTAAAATTGACTTACAATTTCAAAGACTATAAATTTTCATCAAACCATGTGTCGTCAACTTGTCATATGGGAGTGTCTCTGGTGGTTTCTTGCCATACTCAATAATTATCAATAACAAGGTTTCTTAGTGTTAGTCATTGTCATAGTAACATCATCAGTATTACCTAGTCATTCACATCATTTGTCATTGTGAACCAGAACTAATGCAATTAGGTAACATAGGGAAAGCTAGAAATAATGAAGAAATGGTTATGTGGTTGTAACGCCTTCTTACTTTAGGAGTTGTTCCTAGAATTTAGGAGGTTGGTTTCAACTACCTATTTTTCAGTCATGTATTTAATATGTAATATTCATTCATTGTAGGTATTGAGTGAACGAGAGAGAGAGAGTCTCCTCCTTGTATGAGTGCAGTCTCCAGGTGATGTACACACCTGTGAGCTGCAATTCCTCTGATTAATTCAAGTTTCATTATTTTTATCTTGGTATCAGAGCTTAAGGTAGAGGTAGCCTTAACTTTTTTTACTTTTTTTTTTTTTTTTTTGTTATTTTTATCTGGGATGTATCATTAGTTGCACATCTGTATATGTAGAGATAACTGTGTGATCAGGTGGACCTGCAGTAACACCTGAAGCGAAAAAGGCGTCAGATGACTGATCATCTCTGAGCCGAAGGAAGGGTTGGAGCGAAAACTCGGAGCGGAATTTTTTTTTAGAAGGTGCAGTGATTGGCGCGGATTTTTCAAGAACAGTCGCGCTATTGGCGCGGGTTTTGAGCTGAAAATCGCGCCAGAGAAAAGGGAGACCAAATTGGCGCGGATCCGTGGTCGATAACTGCGCCAATTTTCCTGCACATCGCGATTTTTAATTTTCCGGGATTAGTGCGGATTCGGCGTTGATTGGAGCGCCAGCCCTTTCTCTCTGAAGATCTGCAATTTTTTGTTGCAGATCAGCAGAGGCCCGGTGGAGGCACGTGGAGATTCTGCTCGGTGGCAGCAGATTTGATTTGCCCAGTGGTGGCGAATCGAGATCCTTGATTAGCTCGGTGGTAGCAGATCGGATCTGCCCGGTGGTGGCGAAATGAGATCCTTGATCAGCTCGGTGGTAGCAGATCGGATCTGCCCGGTGGTGGCGTAGTAAGATCCTTGATCAGCTCGGTGGTAGCAGATCGGATTTGCCCGGTGGTGGCGAAGTGAGATCCTTGATCAGCTCGGTGGTAGCAGATCGGATCCGCCCGGTGGTAGCAGATCGGATCTGCCCGGTGGTGGCGAAGTGAGATCCTTGATCAGCTCGGTGGTAGCAGATCGGATCTGCCCGGTGGTGGCGAAGTGAAGTCCGTGATCTGTTCAGTGGCAGCAGATCGGACTTGCCCAGTGGTGGCAGATTTAAGTGTTCTGTTGGGCGAAAATGAACAACAGTTTGGAATCATACCTCCACGACGCTGGCAAGCTCGATGGAACGAATTTCTCCAACTGGAAGTTCAAAATGCAAACCTTGCTGGAGAGTGCGAACGCGTGGTCGATCGTCTTGGGAAATGAACAGAGAGCCGAAAATACAACCCAAGAATAGGACTGGGATAAGAGAGAAACAAAGGCAAAAGTAATACTGAAGATGTCTTTCAAAGACAACATTATCCCTCATATTCGAGACTGCAAGTCGGCCGCGGACATCTGGAATACGATCAAGGGTCTGTACGAGACACAGAACTCAAATCGTGTTCTAGCACTCAAAGGGAAATTGTTTGCATTAAGGATGGGCGATAATGAATCAGTTGGTGGATTCATGGCCAGAGTTAAGGATCTGAAAGACCAATTGGGAGCCATTGGAGAGAAGGTATCAGATTCAGATCTGGTTACACTTACACTGAACAGAATGACAGATGAATATCAGACATTCATCTCAGCGTTGTCAGCGAGGGAGAAAGCCCCCTTGTTTGATGAATTGACAGCGATTCTGCTCCAGGAGGAGGAGCGACGACAGAATCTAAAGACCCAGGGCAATGATCTTGCTCTGATGGCGAAGAGAAGACAGCACAGAGGAAAGCAGCGCCAGTACCAACAACAGCAACAACAACCGCAGCAGCAGCAGAAAGGAGCCAACTCCTTTCAGGGGAAATCATCTAGAGGTATGACTGATAGTTATGTTAAGAGATGTTTTTATTGTGGAAAGCCTGGTCACCAGATCAGAGAGTGTTACAAGAAGCAAGCCGATGAAAGGAGAAGCAAACAGAAGAAACATCAAGGTTGTTTTGCTGAAGAAGATGAAGATCACAGCTATGATCTTAGGCTATTTACAGTCGACTGTGCACTTTCTGCATCAAGAGGAGATGATGACAATACATGGTATGTCGATTCAGGTGCATCCTCGCACATGACTGGTAAGAAAGAATATTTTGAGTTTCTTGAACAACAGCTTGGAATCATACCTCCACGACGCTGGCAAGCTCGATGGAACGAATTTCTCCAACTGGAAGTTCAAAATGCAAACCTTGCTGGAGAGTGCGAACGCGTGGTCGATCGTCTTGGGAAATGAACAGAGAGCCGGAAATACAACCCAAGAACAGGACTGGGATAAGAGAGAAACAAAGGCAAAAGTAATACTGAAGATGTCTGTCAAAGACAACATTATCCCTCATATTCGAGACTGCAAGTCGGCCGCAGACATCTGGAATACGATCAAGGGTCTGTACGAGACACATAACTCAAATCGTGTTCTAGCACTCAAAGGGAAATTGTTTGCATTAAGGATGGGCGAGAATGAATCAGTTGGTGGATTCATGGCCAGAGTTAAGGATCTGAAAGACCAATTGGGAGCCATTGGAGAGAAGGTATCAGATTCAGATTTGGTTACACTTACACTGAACAGAATGATAGATGAATATTAGACATTCATCTCAGCGTTGTCAGCGAGGGAGAAAGCCCCCTTGTTTGATGAATTGACAACGATTCTGCTCCAGGAGGAGGAGCGACAACAGAATCTAAAGACCCAGGGCAATGATCTTGCTCTGATGGCGAAGAGAAGACAGCACAGAGGAAAACAGCGCCAGTACCAACAACAACAACAACAACCGCAGCAGCAGCAGAAAGGAGCCAACTCCTTTCAAGGGAAATCATCTAGAGGTATCACTGATAGTTATGTTAAGAGATGTTTTTATTGTGGAAAGCCTGGTCACCAGATCAAAGAGTGTTACAAGAAGCAAGCCGATGAAAGGAGAAGCAAACAGAAGAAACATCAAGGTTGTTTTGCTGAAGAAGATGAAGATCACAGCTATGATCTTAGGCTATTTACAGTCGACTGTGCACTTTCTGCATCAAGAGGAGATGATGACAATACATGGTATGTCGATTCAGGTGCATCCTCGCACATGACTGGTAAGAAAGAATATTTTGAGTTTCTTGAAGAATCTGCATGTGGATCCAAAATTTATTTGGGTGATGATAGTGGGTATGAGATCAAAGGTTGTGGAGATATTCCTGTGAAACTACGAAGTGGCGATATCAAACATCTCAAAAATGTTTTATATGTTCCAGGAATCAAAAAGAATTTGATCTCTGTCTCTATGATAACAGATCAGGAAATGCAGGTACAATTCTTCAAGAACGGATAGCAAATTGAGGATAGCAAATTGGAGACAGTTGCAACAGGAGTACGCGTGGGGAATTTGTATAGACTCGATGCAAGGAGCATACCACAACAGGCGATGGTTGCAGCAATATCAACAACTGAGAACCTTTAGCACCAGAGATTTGGACATATCAATCTACAAGATCTCATCCTGCTTAAAAATAAAGGTATGGTCGATGGACTTCTTACTTTGCATAATATTAAACTGGAATGTGATGGATGTGCATTAGGGAAGATGCATAGAGATGAATTCCCTGTGCATGTCAATAGAAAACAAAGAGATATCCTAGAGCTAGTGCATACAGATATCTGTGGACCTATGCAGACTAGGTCTTTAGGAGGTGCATACTACTTTCTACTGTTTATAGATGATTGCACTAGGTTCTCTTGGGTGTATTTTTTAAGCAACAAGAGTCAAGCTTTCATATATTTTAAAGAATTTAAAGTGATGATAGAGAACCAAACAGTAAAGAAGATAAAAATTCTCTGCTCAGATCAAGGGGGGGAATACAGGTTAAATGAGTTCATGAACTTCTGCAAGCAGCATGGGATTATACAACAGTTTACAGTGCCACACACTCCACAGCAGAATGGAGTAGCAGAGCGCAAGAACAGGACCCTTGTGGAGTGCGCCAGAAGCATGCTTCAAGATAAGGGCATTTCTAATGGTCTTTGGGCAGAAGCCATTAATACTGCTGTTTATTTAAAGAATAGGAGTCCCACCAAATGTTTAGGCTTCAAAACCCCTTTTGAAGCATTGTTTGGACTCAAACCAGCAGTTGATCATCTGAGAATATTTGGATCTAAAGCTTTTGCTCATGTACCGAAACCAGATAGGAAAAAGCTAGATCCCAAAGCCTTGAAATGCATATTTGTAGGATATGGTACAGAATACAAAGCATACAAATTATATAATCTTGTGACTCATAAAGTGTTTGCAAGCAGAGATGTTATTTTCCATGAACAGATAGAAGATGGAAAGAAAGACTCTGATGATGAAAGCCACATTCCATTCTTGATAGAACTGAGTAGTGAAGATGAAGAAGAACAGGTGCAGGAGCAGGAGCAGAAACAGGAAGAAGTAGCAGCAGATGGCATAATAAGTGATGATGCAGGCCTGGAAAATACTGAAACAAAAAGAGTTGAGGTAAGTTCTTTACCTAGAAGATCAGGTAGAAAGAATAGACTACCTGCAAAACTTAGAGGCTATGCTTTAATGTCCAAAATTTTGAACATTGTAGGAACCTTAAATTATGAAGAAGCAAGTAGATCAGATGAATGGAGGGCTGCAATGCATGAAGAAATGGAATCCATTTATAGAAACCATACTTGGGACTTAGTTGAGCTGCCAGAAGGAAAAACCCCTATAGGTTGTAAGTGGCTGTATAAACCTAAGATAAATGCAGATTGTACTGTAGAAAAATTCAAAGCAAGACTGGTAGCAAAGGGTTATTCACAACAGGAAGGAATTGATTTCGATGACACCTTTGCCCCTGTAGCTAAACTTAATACAATTAGAATGCTAATCTGTTTAGCAACAAAACATAAATGGAAGCTACACCAGTTAGATGTTAAATTTGCATTTTTGAATGGGGAATTAAAAGAAGAAATATATTTAGTACAGCCTCCTGGATTTGTGAAAAAGGGGCAAGAGCATTTAGTGTGTAAACTGCATAAGGCACTCTATGGATTGAAACAAGCACCTAGGTCATGGTATGATAAAATTGATTCATTTTTTGTTCAGCATAGTTTCCATAAGAGCC
>APFE031383277.1:0-12351 GCA_000404065.3 Pinus taeda
ATATAATTCATCATATATGTGATATATTTTATAAATTTCTTTGACTAACTATTTAGTCAAAGAAATTATCTTATACGTTATCATCTCTATTTATGTGTGATTAATCTTTATTATCACATGTTAAACAGATATCTTTGTAGATTGCATACCACACAGAAATACCCGGGTTTATATTAGAATAAGTTAGTTAGAGATTTGCGTGATAGAATAGGTCATTTAGATTATCATTATTCTATTGCAAACGCTCATGAACCACCCACTCTCATTTTAAAACCCACACTGGGAAATTGGTCCCATTATCCCTAGTCGGAGCCACCATTTTAAACAGAAAAGGAGTTGTCTTAAGGTCCTAACTGGGTGGTTATCCCCCATGTTGGGGGAGCAGAAATTTGAGGCCTTTCAACAACACCCTAAAAAACCCCTAGGGCACTTTGAGTGTGCAGGAGTTACCCATCAAGCTTGTGATTTCAATAAATTCCTCCCAGATTTTAGAGAAATTAAACCAGAAAAACTTCCAAAAAGTCTCACTAAATACAACTTAAAGTATTAGTTTACTTTTGTTATCCAAAAAAAATTGTTGTCAAATTTTAAATGGTTATTTTATTTGAGCATTAATTATTAAAAAATAAATCCATATCTTCTATAAAAGATTACTATTGATTATTAACTCAATAACAAATTTTATTAATCTATCACATATTTTTCATTGATAATCTTAACTATCTATTTGCAATTATTATTTATTATTAAATAATATATATGGAAATATCGATTTTATTAATCCATCTTATTTTTTCTTGATCATTTTCGATATCAAATTTTTCTTATTCATAAAATTGTTAAACAAACTTACGTTTGGATGACTGCTACAGCCACATAAACAATGTCTGGAAATTTGGGATACTTCAACATTCGCTCCCATTTTTAAATGCTTCTATGTTACCCTTGAGCAGCTTGTGCTTCGTGCTATGTTTCATAAGAGTGGCAAGTGTTTTGTTGATATGTTTTTTCCCCTTGGAAAAATCGTAATTTTCATTATGTGAAAGAAAATTACATGTTGTATATGCATAATGCATATGTTGTATGTGAGGTAGGGTGCCTGTCGTATATAGGAAGTATCCAATGTAACAAAAATTAGTGCCTTGTATCCACACAGGGAGGCACTGTTCTCTGATGAAGATCAATAAAAAATAAACAAAATAACTCTACATAGAGAGTGCATGTCTGTTATATATACATCTGATAATTTAAGAGAATGTATGAATATTTACAAATGGTAGCAAAAAAACATAAAACCAAGCTCTCACTGAGCCATCTAGTCTGTAATGTCCATAAATGATTGATGGTAAAACTGGTAATGAGTGCCATCCCTCTGTTCCCGAATCAGCCAAGTGCCGAAAGCCCTGATCGCAGCTTCTTTGGATAGTAGATCGGCAACTATGTTTCGTTCCCTGTAAATATGATGGCATACAAATGAGTCAAAATGTGTAATAAGTCGGTACACCTCATCCAAGATATGTCTCAAAGAATATGCAGAGTAGTTTGATGTTTTGTTTATCTAGTTACAGACAATTTTTGAATCACCAAACAATTGTAGATTTCTACAGTGTTTTTCCAGTGCAAATTGAATGAGATATTTTGCTATGATTAGCTCAACGAAATTCTTTGTGCCTCTCCCCAGTGCCATTTGAATATGAAAGAAGTGGGATGTAGATAGGTGCATAATGGCACCTCCCCCACATCCAACTTCCTGTGTTGATTCATCAAAAAATTAACATGGATGTAGATGGTTTATGGATTCGGGGACAACGATTCTGGGTCGAGGGGTTTCCTCATCATCAGGGATGGTGTTGAAGTCAATCAGGATACGAGCTGAGATGGAGGGACAGTGGGGGGCGATATTCTGAAAGATGAGTCTATTGCGAGCTATCCAAATTGCCCAACAAATAAGGAGGGGTAGGTTCCTAGCTTTAGACGGGTCTGCAATGGTCCACCATGAAGACTAGGCCTCCTTAATTGTCAATTCCTGCCATCTGTTCTGGGAGGAAAAGATCAATAAGATAAAGCTCCAAAGATCCTTTGCAGCCTGGAAATTGAGGAAAAGGTGGTCTACATTTTCGTTGTTGTTCTTGCACAAGCAACACCAAAAAGGTCCATGTTGAGCACGTTTAAGGAGGTTATCACTAGTGGGGATCTTATTTTTGAGAATTGTCCACATGAGAAGTTGGGTCCTGGGAGGCACTTTGAGCTTCCATAAGTGTTTCCACCAGAGCTCGATAGCTTGTGGTTGATGAGTCTCAGCTAAAACAAGATAGCCCTCCTTGGGGGAGTATTTCCCTGACTTTGCAAGCACCTAGATTATCTCGTCCTCCCCTTCAACAATTCTAATGTGAGCTTCAATTAAGGCCACAGTGTATTTAGCTCATTGTTGCTCCCACTACCGAGGAATGTACAGGATGTGGGTAGATTTCCAAGCTTGTTGAAACAAAGTGGTATGATCAGGGTTCACAATATGATAGATGTGGGTGATGCCTTCAGAGCTTAGATGGTTTTTAAGCTCTATAGACAACTTGTGGGCGTTCTCGCAACCAATCCAAGGATCTTCCCCTATACGCACAGATGTGCCAGATTATTCTCTAAGTAAGGCCTGCTTTGATGATGGCCAGTGATTTCAGCGCTGCCTTCCATATAACTGATATCCATGTGTTGCTTCGTTGTGGTTGTCTTAGCCATTCCATCAGATTAAGAGGTGCAATGTATTTTGAGGCAGCCACCTTACTCCACAAGTTGTTCGTGGGGATTAGTTGCCAACCAAGTTTTGCTGCCAGTGCTGAGGAGAAGTCCTCCAACTTCTTGATGCCCCATTCTCCCCATTTCTTTGGTAGGGTAAGCACTTCTCATTTGACCAAGGCAAAGATTCTCCCTGACTGTTTACCCTTCCAAACAAACCTGCAACATAGGGTTTGTATTCTAGAGAGGATGCCCCTGGGTATCCATGCTAAAGATATCCAGTATACTGGAGTGGCGTCTAGTACTGCTTTTATGAGAACTAATCTGCCTGTGTTGGATAAGTACTTGTGATACCATACGCTGAGCTTTTTTTCCAATTTGGATATAAGCCATGTCCAGTCTGCTATTTTATACCCCAGCGGATTTAGCTTGTATCCTAGATATCTAAGACCATCCTCCATTCGCAAGAGGGTAAAGTGGAATCTTTGGAGAGCAAATTGAATCTCATGGGGAGAGCATCCGGGAGCTGTCATCGTGGACTTGTTGTAGTTGACTATCATGCCATTGGCAATTTGAAACAAAGAGAAGGTATTCTTCATTATAGTCAGGTCCCCTATGCCTCCATTGAGGAATATCATCACATCATCCACAAATAATAAGTGAGTCTAGATGCATCTATCAGTGATGTTGATTCCTTGGATCCTTCCCCTGTTATGTTCTTCTTTGATGATTTTGCTAAGCCCTTCCATGATGAGAAGGAAAATCAGTGGAGATAGAGGGCATCCCTGTCTAATACCTCTTTCTAAGTGAAAGAAAGGTGATGCCACTTCATTTACCATAACAATGAAGGATATATTAGTAATACAGCACATGATCCATTTAATAAACTCATATGGGAAACCAAGGTGAGTTAGGAGCATTCTTATATACAGCGAGCTTACTCTGTCGAAAGCTTTTGAAATATCTACCTTTAGGATCATACATTTCATTTTCTTAGACTATAGAGAGTGTAGTGCCTCTTGTGCAGTTCCAACCACCTCATGGATCTGTCAGTCTTGCAAGAAAGCAAATTGCTTTGGTGAGATATGGATGGATAGGATGGGGCGGAGGCGATTGGCTATGATTTTGGCAATGATTTTATAGATACCATCGCATAGGGATATGGGCTAGAATTCATCATAAGAGACCAGGTTATCAGATTTGGGAATGAGGGCAATGAAAGTAGTATTAAAAGCTTCATACATCTTGCCATTGATAATGCAATCCTCAACGACTTTGAGGAGGTATGCTCCAAGTGTCTCAAAGAAAGCCAAATAGAACTCCATCGACCATCCATCTGGCCCTGGGCTCTTGTCTCGCTTGAACTATTTAAGAGTGGCTTCAAGTTCACCTAGAGTGACTTCCTTGTTTAGTTCTATTGTAGTCTCCTGATCGACAAATCATGGAAATAGTTGTGCCACTTGAATGATTTCAGTGAGGGTGTCATTTGGGGGAGCCTTGTATATCTGATTAAAATGAGATGTGGCCAAGGATGCTAGGTGTGGAAAGATGTTTACTATATTCCCTTGCTCATTCGTGAGGCGTCATATGGAGTTGATTGCTTTTCGGCCATTTGTAAATTTGTGATAAAATTTCGTGTTATCGTCTCCCTCTAGCAGTGAGATTGCCCTGCTTCACAATCTTTAGGATTCTTCTCGATCCTTTAGTATTTTGCATCTCTCAGAATATAAGAATGTGAGCTTTTCCTTTTGTTCGATTGAGGTGAAGACCCCTCCCTGATTGTTTTCGAAGTCAACAATCTCTGCTTCGGTATCCCTTAGGGTTTGATCATCCTATACTCTCTTGTTGTGAGCCCATATTTTAGAGAGTCTCTTTAGCTCTTTTAGGTTATGTGCAAAGCCTTCTGCTATATGCCCTCCAACATCATGGGGGTAGGCCTTCCAAAGATTTGTAACCATGCAGGCATAAGATACATCCTTTAACCAGGAAGAGCTGAATTTGAAAGGGCCTTTAGGCTTATCAAACCCCCCTCTTATTTCTAAGTATATAGGCAGATGATTTGAGATACCTCCTGATCCCACCCATTGCCTATAATTAAGACCCGTTTTCAGAAGGTGCTCCTTGATAAGAAAATGATCAAGTCTTCTGGCAAGGCTGTCTTCACCAAATCTGTTGTTCCTCCAGGTGGGCTGCAGTTTTGCTGATGGGATGTCCATAAGACTGTGGGTTTCCAGGATGTTCTCAAATTGTGTTGTTAGGGGGATCAATCTAGGCATGATGTCCCCAAGATTTAGAGAGGCCTGTGGAGAAGTTTAGATCCCCTCCAAGGATTAAGAAATCCCTTTGCAAGATATCAGAGCTCAGAAGATGATCCAAGAATTTTGGTCGGTGATGGCATGGCTCGTACACATTAATTAGCCTAATATCAATGCCCAGGTTGGCTAAGAAAAAGTCTGCCCCAATATGCCCACTACCTCCCTAGCTATTTCAAATATTGATGGATTGATTGTTATACCCCAATTTTATGCCACCCGAGCGTCCATTTACACCAAGAGCTAGAAAGGACTAGCCCAGGAGCATCGATTCAAGCAGGTGAGAGATGGATTCAGCAGTGCCCAAGGTTTCTTGAAGGAAGATAACATCGACTGATTCAGAGGTGATCAGTCTTCGAAGAGCTAGTTTTTTGTCAGGCCTAGGTAGCCCTCGACAATTGAATGAGAAAAGCTTCATGGAGGGGGGTTGGCCAGGGTGTTCGTAGCTCTAAGTGTTGTGTCGATGGTGTTTTGTTCCCAGATGAAATCTCTTCTTTGGCCTGCAACTTTGCTTTGGAAAGGGAGGAAGGATGTCCTCGGGGAGGCTTCGGTGGGATGGGAGTAGCATCCAGGCCGATGCCAATATAGTCGGGGGCCTGTATTTTCACCCTAGATCGAATCGGGTATCTGGGGGATGGAGGCCCAAGATCAGAGGCAGAGATTATGTTAGGGGCTATGTCCGGGAGGGTAGGTGGAGTACTAGAGAATGTGGGAAAGGGGTTATGGAGGGGGCATGCCAGAGAAATGGGGGGCTAAGAGGTGAAGACTGAGGCCTTATTAATAACTGAAGTAGAATGTGCTATGCTTTCAGAAGGAGAAAAGTTATCAACAGAGCATGGTATAGAAGTCCCGAAGATAACGCAGCCTCGACAGCCGCCCTTGCCCTGGTGAGAGGAGGAGAGGGAGGCCGATGTGGTGCCTTGTTGCACTTCTTCGGGGCCTCCTTAGCTGGTGTCTCCTTAGATTCTTTAGGGTCAGCATGAATCTCTGCATCTTCAGGGGGTGCTCCCCTTGAGCTTGTGGTTCCTTGGTTGGTATAGCCTTGCTGAAATCCTCCGCTCTTGCTTTGTTGTTGAGGGGGCAATTCCGAAAGAGATGACCCACCTTATGGCACCTCCTACACCTGAAAGGAACCCCTTCATAGTTAAGAATATGCTACCGAGAGAATTTCCTCCATTGGAGGATAATGTGTTCCTGTAAGCCCTCCGTGGTATCTAATTATACCAGTATCCTTGCGTATGCCATCATGCTAGCGGAAAGGAATGATTTTTCACGTTCCAGGTATGTGCTTAAGGAATTCCCGATGTGTCGAAAGATGTCTTCAGACCAGAATTGCAGGGGAATTCCTGGTAGGTGGACCCAAAGGGGACCAGCCCCAAGTTGCTCTCTCTAGATCAAATAGGGAATTCCACCGGTGAGGGAGGACGAGGGCCTGTTCAATATGCCGAACTGAAGATAGGACCTAGTTTGTATGCTCGGCTCTTGCGAACCTCAACGCGAACCAGCCCTTGACGAAGGTTTGGACAAAAGGAAGCTCGGCCAGGTGTTGTCCCCAAACTTCAGCCGTCCATTATTTCAACAAGGCCGCAATTTAATTCTATCCTTGGACTCTTCCAACCAGAACTCTATCCGCAGTGTCCATGATGTCTCCCCACTGAATATCTTTGCCCAAGCTGAGGATGATGTCCTGTGCTTTGGATTTTACACACTTTTGTTTCTTACTTGCCCTATGCCCTGCATCAGAGGGGGTTTGTTGAGTGCCACTCGAATGAGGGTTTGCAGGGTTTAAAATCGGCCCATAGGGGAGGGCGCCAGAGATGGGAGGGACCTCGGTGAAACTGCCTAATGGGAGGATCGAAGTATTCACTACCGGAGGAAACCCAAGTGAAGAGGCTAAGGGTTCGCTTGAGGGAGCAACAGAGGGATTGTGAGAACCAACAAATGGAGGGAAAGATGTGTAACCCGTGGAGTAGTCGACTAGATTAGGGCCTAAGGAACGAGCCACAAAGTTTAGGGTAGACGGCGATGGGGGCTGAGTTGTAAAAGCCAACCAGGAGGGGGTGACCTCTGGGAGGGTAACGACCGAGCATGAGGGCCTTGAGATCGAGGGCAATGTCGCTATGGTGTCGGTCAGTTTGTAGGTGTAAGGGAATAGGCCTGCCGGGTTTGCATGGGGATATGTCTAGATGGGGCGCCCTCTAGTGGGTCTTCTGAATAGTCCACAAAGTCCTCCATAATCGCTCCGAAAGACCCGCGCCAGCTGCCACTGTAAAAATTTTGAAGCTCGTCGCTGTTGAGACCGAGAGCGTGTAGGGGAGGTCGAAGTGAAAGAGATGAAGAAACAAAGAGGTAAAAACACAAACCGTAATGGGAAGGCGGTTGAGGTGAAATGTCGTCAAGCAGGTACGATTCAGTGGCCAAAACGGAACAGGTGCAGGAGGGAACCGCTTCAGTCTTCAGTACACAAGCCCTAACCCTAACCCTTGTCGGGCCTCCACTTCAAATAAACCACCATCTGCGCCTTCGAGCGAGAACAGTTCTACCAGGAGTGAGAAAGGATTGAATGGAACCAAGTAGTGAATGCTAATAAAGAAAAAGAAAAGCAGCACCAGCTAGAGAGAAAAATAACGGAAGAGCAACATGCTAAAAAGAGATATTGTGACCTGAATTAACTTATTCATACAGTGATTGACCTTAAGAAAACATATTTCTGATCTTGGTAGGGTTTTTTGTGTCATATTTTGAGCAAATTAGCCCCATCGCAATCTTTGTTCTTAGACAAAGAACCCAAGTGCAATCTCTCGTCTATAAGTGTGATGGTTTGCATTGGTGCCCATTCTACACATGCAATGGTCCTTTTGATATGTTATATTAGAGTTTATAATTTTTTTTTTTAAATATTTTAATTGCATCACTTAATGTGAGTTGGAAGGACTTGTAGCATTGTAGGCCTTCCTTGAGCTGAGCTTCTTGCAACACGCGACCAAGTGATTATTATCGGCGTGGAGATGTCAAATCTTTGAAGCCGAAAAGAAAACAAAATTTTGAATGAAATATTTTTGTTGTGAGGTGTTGAAAATAGGATCATTATCGGATAATATTGTTATGAGGTGCATCACCTTTTCTATTGAATCTCCTTGAAGTCAAGACGAAAATTCATGCTAAGAGTCTGGTTTTAGTTTGTTTTGTTTCCTTGAATTTCTGCAGGGAGAGAGGCAATTGCATACAGGTTGGCCTAAATTCTAATGGCACATATACATTACTACCTCAAATTTTGCATTAGTTATATATTTCGATATATTGATGCCCCTGTGTAAGACTTTATTTTCAATGGCAACGATTTCTATCGTTGTGACGGGGCTTGCCAGGCAATTCAAGTCTGAGAACAATGTCAGGCACAACGGATCTACTACCAGCTCTTCCATAATTTGTAACAATCTGGAAGCATTTGTGAGATCTTCTGAAGAAAAAAATGAACTAAATAAGCCTGGGTAATAATAAAAGGAAAATTCACAGAAATGGAACAATTTTCTTGACATTTTTGAGAAGATTTTTCAACAGAAATCACATTATAATACTTTTGTCAACGCGTTTCGAACCAACGAGTGTGGTTTATCGTCAAGACAAGCTGAAAAACCAGATCATGGTTGCATGTTAAATAGGGAGAGCAGATCTTCCAACGGCTATATTTGACTGAAAAACAGCTAAATTTGACTGGCCAACCTGACTGGACCAAGGGAAAGGGATAGGGAAAAACAATCAGTTAATTAAAGTATTATAGTGTGATTTCCGCTGAGAAATATTCTCAAAAACTTGATATAGATCACACAAGCTTATTCAACAATTTTCTTGAAAGTTTAAATAATCAAGAATAACTTTGAAGTCAATGCAATAATAACCTTGTCCACACAGATAAACTTGATTAGATTTGTATTGTGAAAATTTTCTTTTATAAGGATCAATTCCTCCAATACATGGTATAGGGATAATGTTGCTAGCATTAACAGTCCATATTCCAGAAGCTCGACCACTGCAGAAAATACATCCAACGATTGTTAAATCTAAGTTTCTTGCGCTAAACTGTATAATAAGTGCTTCTTCTAAAAATTTTGTGAAATACTGAACATGTAAGAAGGATTGAATGCTTGAAACCGTGTGTGGAAGATGAGACCAGCGCATCATCCAATGACGCCATTCTTGGGCAAACGAGGACCTGAATAATGGACAGCTAACAGTGAAAAGATTGACCAGTCTAAAAGACACGTGCTTATCTAGGAGTGGCTTTCGACAGACGATGAACATTGGTAGGCATCCGTTCCCCTAAAAGAATGCCTTCGGTGTAATTAAAATGGGAAAAATATTATTTACTTCGAGAATTATTAATAGAAAATTAAGTATGGCCCAATTTTGTAATATATATATTATGTTAATAATCAATTTAGGCCTATTTTAATTCTGGATTTATCTAGCACTAAGAGGGATCACTCAAAAAAGAGGCTTGCACTTCCAAAGATTTGATCCCTCTTTGTGCTTGATAAATCCGGAGTTAAGATAGATCTAAGTTGGTTTACCTATCAGTTCACAATTGAGTATATAACGTGAGTAGGTGAGATGTTGCTCCGTGTAAGGCTTGTTCGAATCTCCTCTTTCGTTTTAACTTTATTTGGGATAACTCATTGGAATTAAAATCTATTTCACATGGTTAAAGTTCCAATTTTGTTCGAATTTTCCAATTAGAATCCTAGAAAGTTGACCATTAGATTCATCGATATAAATATTTTATAACATATATATATAAATATTTATATATTATATAATATATATATTTCTATTTCTATACAAATAACATTTAATCTAAGGAAACGGATTCGCGCCCCACCCTCCCCCCCCCCAGGTGTCTTGAATCCCACATATTAGACACAATTCTCGAGGGGCGTGTGTCAAATTCGTCGTTCAAGCGTGTTTGAACACGTGGGATTGCTAGGTTAGCGAATCAGATTCGCCCAACCAGTGTGTCCTGATTTCAAGACACGTGTCTCTCTAGAAAATCATGCCACATGTCTTTTTAAGCCTGATTTGGGTCGCTTTCGCCTCATTCTTGTGTCTCTAGCTTGTTTGGGTGTGCAGGAGTGAGTAACAAAGGGTTTAGGAGCATTTAGGAGGGTTTGGAGGTGTTTCCTTATGACATGGGTTTGGACAACAGTGTTGACTTGACATTGGCCAACTTGGATCTTAATGAGCCAGTGCTAGAGCGTGTCACTTTTGATGATGGTGATACTCTTGAGGGGTCATCCTCCACACCAACACATGTAGAGATTACATTAGATACAAAAGAGGATGATATAGAGAAGAGCAGTGGTGACCATGACAGTGATGTTGATTTTGATGAGCTACCTACTACCTTGTAGTTGTTTTGTATTTGCTATTTCTATCTGCCATTGGCATTGTGAAGTGAGTAATTATTGTTCACTGTAATTTACCAAATGAAGACACATTTGTGTATAACAATAAATATTTATTATTCAATATTCGATGATGATTTTACAAGACTTGGGCGGTTTCTCCTTTATAGGAGTTGAGTGGCCACAAGCCTCAAGACTCATCCTTTTGAACTAAGTTCCTTTTCAAAACTAATTGGTAACTTAGTTTAATTTAATTAATTTATTCATTATTAATCAATATTTATTTATTATTATTTTATCATTTATTATGTGTGGGTGTGTGTGTGTGTGAATATTTAATTCATAACATTGCCTCTCCCTTCAAAATGCTTTGTCCTCAAAGCATAGGCAATGTTGGGTGTTGCTCAAGAAAACATTTTGTCTTCCATGATGAGTCTTCTTCTCATAGTTTTTTCCATTTGATAAGGTACTCCTTAATAGTATTGGATCGTAGTACCTTCTCTCTGATAGCGAGCATGCCTTTAAGTTCTAAGATGATCCTTTCTTCTTCATCAGTCTCGGGTATCTCTGTTCGAGTTGTTTGATTTTGCCCCAATACTTGTTTGAGACTTGATACATGGAATGTGTTGTGGATTCAACAATTGTGTGGAGCCCATAAGCCACACTACTTATATTTTTGATTATTTAGTATGGTCCAAATATTTAGAAGATAACTTATTTTTCTCTTGTTGTTTTAATGATAACTGCTTATAGGGTTGAAGTCTAACAAAGACCTAATCTCCTTCTTCGAACCCTCTTTCGGTGCGGTGTTGGTTGGGTTGTTGCTTCACTCTATTACGTGCCACTCTTAGATTTTCTTTTAACAAGTTAATAATTCTTTGGCTTTCTTCTAAGTGATTCCTTACTGCTTGAACCTTAGAATCCTGTAGCGCAAAATCCTTCCATTTGGGTGGTTCATAGCCATATAGGGCTTGGAAGGGAGTCATTTTGGTTGAAGTATGATAGGTGGTATTGCACCACCATTCTGCCAAGTGTAGCCACTGAGATCATTTGTTTTGTTTTTCGGTGATGAAACAATGGAGATATGTGTTGACACCTAATCCTCAGCGATTGGGAGAATTTGAATGTGAACAGTCATCAATAAGATGAACTGAGCAGTCACATTCATGTATATAACAAATAGCTACCTAATGGAATAAACGAATCAATTTTTCTAGAGTTACTCCTGGCCTGACATGGTATTAGAGCACAGGTCCCAGGTTCCTTTTTTAGTGTGCCCTGTAACTCCTCTGTCCACTGCCTGCCTTCTGCTCCTCTGTCCACTGCCTGACATGGTATGCGAACGTTGAAACCCTTGGTTTTTTCTTTGAAACGCATATGGTATCTGCACCTTCATTTTCGCTGTATCTGCATTTTTCATTTTTTTTGGTGAATGCATCTGCACCTCGGCTCCTCTCCTCCTTCTTGTTTACCAGTGGAATTGCAAAAGCAGTGCCCATTTTCATCCTTGAAATTCTCAAAGACACCTGAGCATACGTTATATTGATGTAGTCGGAGAGCCCGAAATCCCAAAGCAGTAGTGTTGAGATCTTTGATGAGGAAATCACTTGATCCTATCCCGATGCCTTTCTCGTTCCAGCATCTGTAAAGCCGTCATCCAAGTAATCAGAAAGTAAATGTTTGAGCTCTTCGATAAGCCTTTCAGCGCACTCACGATATGCAGGTGCCCCATAGCGCGAGTCTAGAGACTGTATGAAATCATCGCTCCACTGATACGAGCCCAGGTCTCGAGCTCGCAATTTCACGCTGGTCTCCCATTTCACGCTGATATGGTAATTATATAGAATGTTTTAAACGCTGCCTGATACAGTGATTTTTTAATGTTGCTCTATGGCATACACATTGAA
>APFE031383301.1:13679-33794 GCA_000404065.3 Pinus taeda
ACAATGAAGTCCTTCCAGCCTTTTATAGGCTCCATTACATATAATACCACGGGCAGAATACCATGGGTGCACAATACCATGTGCCCCAAAACCATCACTATTTAAACTCGTCAACTTTTGACTCTATCCTGAGTCAAGTTTACCTAACAATTGCCTTATTGTTGGGTATACGACCAAAGTCCCACATTGACTAGAAGTGGGGAGGATCATGGGTATATAAGGATGGACAAATATCTCCATTGGTATGAGGCCTTTTGGGGTAAGTCCAAAAGCAAATCCATGAGGGCTTAGGCCCAAAGTGGACAATATCATACCATTGTGGAGATATGTGGTGTCCAGAATCCTTACAGGAATTCCACGTGTTCTGCGAATGATCAAAAGTAGAAATGCCTGAAAATGAATTTTCACAAGATGGAATGACATAATCATATAAGATGTCAAGATAGTGCAGAAGAGGTGCTGGTGAAAAAATGTCATCCTTCATTGCATATTTTTGTTCATACTCCCACACATATTCATCAAAAATGATATCACAGGTTGGTTATTCAACACCAACTCCATCCAAAACTTGATCCTCGTGAAAATCACAAGTGAGATCTGAGGAACATGAACACAACACACCAAAATATGAAGGATCAGAGGAACCGAAGGATCAAGGATGAGGAGATAGAACTTCAAGACAAACATCGAAGTTAAAATCCAAATCTACACAGAAATTCTTAGCAGGTGGGGTAGGAGAAGATGGTGATAAATCAACAGGTGGATTCTCAACTTCTCCCACCTTGACCTACGGAGCTAGAAATGCTTGATGAGAAGGAGGTGGAGGGTCACTTAGGACAGCAACCTTTTCTATCTCATATTTAGAAGCTCTAAAACCAAGGTATGTTGGGAGAGGTTTGAAATATTCTAACTATTTGTGGATTTTTCGGAAAGTGAACATGATATTGAAATATTCCAGTCAAAAATTCCCAATCAACTTCATCTTCAAGAAATTCAAAATAGCAATGAAAAAAATGATCATGAAAATATTGAAGAGATTTGTCAAGTGATTTTCGCAATTTTAAGATTTTTTTTTTTAAGGGATTTACGATCATAAGGAATGAAAGCACGACATGATTCAACAAAAAACGGATTGGAAGAGTGTATGGAGGTTGTAGGCAATGTGTGACACCATTTCTTTGTGCGATCTTCGAACGTGAGAGAAATAAAACCACAGGAAACATCCTCATATGAGATGTCATGCCTATCATAGAAACCAAGAAAAAATTGTGTGCCTGAGCAAGGGTATTCCACCCTCGCGATTGAGTTTAATTCTGGACAAGTCAATTTAAAATTCTCGCTGGCACTTCAAAATTTGCAATGTTAGAAAAACATGTCGAGGTTATGATTATGGAAGAAGTCATGAAATATGTGTAGAAATTTAAAATATACTTCAAGGGCTCAGCTTGTCATCTGGCCCTCCTTCTAGCACCAAAAATCCCAAGCATATATTAATCAACAAGCCCACTTTCGAGAAGTATACTGAGGTAGATGAGGTATATATAAAGTAATAAATATTTCTATACCAACTAATGAAATATGGGATGAGTTATCTGATACCATTGAGTGAAAACATTTTATCTCTGACAGAGAGACAGCAAGACATAATTTTGGGGGCCAAGTCATCAACAGCTTCCTCAAAGATAGTGCGAGCATCTCAAGAGTTTAAGCAGTTCCGTATTTTTGAACTATTTTTGTAAATAAGTTCACATGTTTCTAGAGTCTTATATTTTTGTATAAATAAACAGTAACTCGATTTATTAAGGGTTGAACCCTTGCATGATATTTTCTAAAGCATAATTGTATCAGACTGAACTCACTTCACATTAATGAAAGGATTCTCGATTCACTTCAAACAGCTTGTTTCTTTGTCTGTCTTAATTTTTTCACTTCATGTTTGTTATTCTACATGTATTTAAGTTTTGTGAAGGTAATTGGGTAAGAGAAAACTGAATATCAATTTATATTAAAGCCCCATGAAGTTATAATCTATTTTACGGAATACTTTATTGGACTGTTAGTCTTTATAAGCTCCTCTATATTTATAAATTGTCAACCATCTTCATAAGGTTAAATACATTTTATTGGGTTGTAAACATTGTTTACTTGAATGCTTCCATATGATTAACTAAAATTTAGTCTAGATATTTAGGAAATCATAGTTTCTTTCAATCCTTCTTTTCCATACACTGTAAATCAAATTAGTGTTCAGAGGTAAAGAATCATCCCTTTCATAGTATGTAGTACTAATAAAGTTTAAGCACCTTCCTTAATATTCTCATCACATTGGTCATCCAAAAAAAAAACGAACAAAAAAATTTAGATGTTCTGGCATAATTAATTAACCTAGAATTATATCAAAGGACAACATCAGATTGGTGCCGTTGTCGGGGAACGAAAATTGAATTATTTTTCCCTAGGACAACAATAAAACTCTTCCTTTAAGGTGAATAAAGGAATATTAGGTTAAAATATTTCACCTGGTGACTTCACAAACCCAAACTGGCTCCTTCAAAACAGACCAGGTCTCATTCTAACTCTGAAATTGTCTCTCAATTATCTGATCTAGAGAGATTGGTAAGAGAAGCCTCTTTAAGAAGGAGACTTGAGGCCTCTTCCTCTTTTTTTGTACCTTTACAACCTGAGGATATTTCAAAATTTGATCCCTTTAGGTCTGTGCCATCTCCATTAGATTTGGTTGACTTAACACTTAGGGTTTTAGAACTATTATCCAAAGGAGTTGATATGGAGCCATCTCTTTTAGTCCATTCATTGAAATCATATAAAATTCCTGAAATACTTTCATATTCACCCAAGTCAGAAGAAGAATTAGTTGTACATTTACTTGAGTTAAAAACTACTAATTTTATCTCCCGAACTCATTATACTTTTCCATCTAATTTTTCCCAACCTGAGGAAACTTTTTCTTTATATTCAAATCCTTTGTTTGAAAACAAAGAAGAAGTTGAAATACAGGTCCAGAAGTTAGTTATTAAAACTTTTGGATATCCTCTACCCTATTTTCCTCCTCTACCTACTTTTACACCTGCATCTTCACCTACAACTTCATCATCCTCTACTTCATCATCATCTACCACATCTTCTACTAATTCATCATCATCTTCAAATATGGCTACTTTTCAACCTATTATTCAAGCTAGGTATGTTGCTTTACATCTTCCTAATATACTCAAATTTTCCTGATGGGTATTTAAAACACCTACCAAGGTTTAATGGAGAAATTGGTTTGTCTGTTGAAGATCATTTAGCAGCCTTCTTGGATTTTGCTTATAACATTAACATAGAACATGAAGACGTATATATGAGATTGTTTGTTCAATTACTAGAAGGGAATGTTATGATTTGGTTTAGACAACTAAGAGCTGATTCTATTCAATCTTGGAATGAATTAAATACCACTTTTAAGAATTAGGGGGGGTTAATGAGGATCATGTTTACTTTCTCACATAATTTGAAGAATTGAAAAGAAACCATGGTGAGCCAGTGGCAAATTTCATAAAAAGATTCAATAAAATTTATCATAAGATGCCACTTGACTATAAACCATTAGAAGCAGTAGCCAAAGTTAGATTTTCTAAATCATTTGAAAATTATTTGTGTAGCTATTCTTAGGGAAAGAAAATCTCATATCCTAAAAGACATGAAAACAAATGTTATAGAAGTTGAAGCCAATAGCTTAGCATCAGCTAAACTTAAAGCTAAGGTAGAAAAAGCTGAGAGGGAAATGAAAGCCAAGGAAGAAGGTTCTTCCTCGAAAACTAAAAATGAAGATCAAAATATAGATGAAATCACTTCATTACTTAGAAACCTTTCAAATAGAATTTCAAAAACAAAAACTCAGCCTAGAACAATTCAACAAACTACTGCTAGACCACAAATCAGTTTAGGGGAGCTCCCCAAACCTAAATCTTATAGAGACCAAATATTGATAAACAAATTCAACCTCCATTTATGATTGATGATCAGCAACCTAAAGACACTATCCCTCTGATTAAGTAGGATATAAATAATCTTGATCATTCATCTGTACAAAATGTTATTGTCTCTCTTCCTTTAAATCAGTCTTCTCAACAAGATCAAGAAGAATCACAAGTTTCAAAGTATCAAGCCTTTTCTGAGTTTTTAATTACATAATTGAATAGGAGATATGACTTAAGACCTAGGTTAGGGCCTGGTAGACCTCCCAAAAATCACATTGTAAATGAACCATAAATAAAATCTACTGAATCTCAAACAACAACAATCCAACCTGTTATCACCCAAAAATTCTCTAAACTTGGACAGTTTACATTTGTTCCTAAGTCATAGTGTTAGATAGGGGTTAAGTCATTTTTATGTTTTTAGAGTCTAAGTCATAGGGTAAGAGTCTCATTTCCATCATCAAATAAAGTTCAACAACCTTGTTTTACACTTTATGGGTCCCATATCATGTTTTGAAATTCATATGTTTGGCCATTTAAAAAAAGAAATGAACGCACTACGAAACTGTCTAGGCATTTTCGTAGCGCAAAGTCCTGAAATTACAATACATGCGCTACGAAATCGGGGATTCGTAGTTAGGCATTTTCGTAACGCAAAACCCTGAATTTACACTGGATGCGCTACGAAATTGGGGATTCGTGATCAATCATGTCTAACTGTCAAATCCACCAGAATCTGTTAAATTTTCATCATCAAGTGTCAGTCCATGAACCTTTCCTCTCACATGCAACCATTCATATTCATCATTAGATTCATTAGGGGTCATTTGTCCGTAGTCATTTCAAATTTAAAAAAAAAAAAAAGTTAGTTGATCTTGGTCATATTCATGCAAGAGACACTTGGTGTTGTTCTTAGTCCGAGTAAACAAGCCAAGGGTGAGCAAAAACCAGAGTTCTTCCACAGGGTTCAAGTAGGGCAGCTCTTCATCAAATTCAGGCGAGGCAGTTCCTCAGTTAAGCAAGGCAGTTTTCTTCCAGGTTTTCTATCTACAGGGATTTCAAAGGAGAAATGTCAGAAGAAAGAAGAAATCACAGGTCAGGTCAATGTCTGAGAACTGAACCTGAAGGCTTAGATGCTCTCACGAAGGATAAAATAGTTGAAGAAGCCTTCAAAAAAGTAGGTTGTTGGAGGTTCTGTGAGAAAATACAGGGAGGACATAACCAAGTGACCAAGGAATTTGCTCTAAATTTCAGAGGTTTACATACAAATATTGGAGTTTTAGAACTGCCAATTTCTCCTCAAGTTATATCTTTAGTGACAAAAAGTCCTAGAGGTCAATAAAGGTGGTTTAAGAATTTCAAGTTTGAAATGGCACCATGCAAGATATTCTTGAAGCCAGAATTTGTAGACACTGATTTAACCAAAGGAGTGCCAAGGGGTTATGTCAAAGATACATATGCCAACATACTCTCATGCATACAAAGGTACTTCACCTGTGAAGGAAGATACCACAAGGTGTATTCTTATCATTTCAAACTCCTATTGCATTTCACTGGGATAATCTCTCTAGATCTACCTTTCTTTCTATTTTGAAGTTTAGGCAAGATGTCTAATAAAATACAATTGAAGAAAGAGGCATGTGAAACATCATTGTTCCATCATGGCTTAGTTAAATTAATTGTCTTGCATGAACTTCAGAAGGTAGATAAAGAGTGGTATTTGTTTCTCTTTATGTCTAGTTTTAGAGTTGAAACAGGACTTAGCCCTAGGGCTAAGGAAATATCATCACCAGTGACTAGTCACTATGCAGAAAAAAGGTCAAGCAGGTTTGTTAAACTGAAGGCCGGAAAGCAAGTTAAGGAGCCAGTGACTAGAACATGATTGGTTGTTCAAGATACTCCTCAGCATTCACAGAAGAAGAAAGTTCAAATTAAGGAAGCAGCACAAGAGCAGTCCATTGGTGAAACAGTCCAGAGAAGGGTAACTAGAAGTCAAATAGCCAAAGAAAAGGGTAAAATAGTGGACACTGATGAAAGCCCAGTCTCAAAGGGTAGTTTGAATGTTCTTCTTCAGGCTATTGACATTGAAGAGTCCCCTCTGGTCCAAGCAGACTTCATTGAATTAGGTGAGGGTAAGTCAAAAAAGATGAAATGCTCTAAAAAATTACAATTTGATGATCAGGTTTCAGAATTTCTCTTCAAGCCTAGAAGGCTTGTAACTAGGCGGTCAAAAATTCTACAAGAGGCAGAGTCGGAGATAGATTAAACAGGGGAGATATCATGTTTTTGTGAAGATCCCGTAGTTCTAGCAGTCCCACCATCACCCATGCACAAAGATGACAGAAACAAAGCAGTCAATACTCAAGAAGAAGAAAATAACTATGAGGAAGTCAAGAAGAAATTGAAACTTTCCAAACTTAAGAAAAGGGCAAGGAAACATGCAGTTGAGAAAGCCAATTTCAACATAATGAAGGCTCTGTGGGAAGATGAAAAAACTTCAAAACCTGAAATAGTTAGCAGAAAGGCTCAATACTTCACCTCGACTGTCCCTACAATCAAGGAAGCAAGGTATGCCGGATGGATCAACGGCAGACTAAGAACTAATATTAGGAGGATGAAAAGACAAATTGAAGACCTTGAAATTCAGCTGAGCAAGTCTGGAGGTCAGCCTCAGCACAAATGAACAAGAAAGTAAGTGATGAAACCCTAATAACAATTTTGGTTGAAACAAAGACATTTTGAAGATGTTTAAAGGACGGGTGATGTTAGGTATATGTGGCATATGTACATAATGAAACAACTATGAAAAATCCTTAGAAGGAAAGCTTTTGGAAAAAATTGTGTAAATTGATTCACACAGCAGTTTTGTAGCGCGCTATGAAACTGTTGTAGGTGCAGTTTTGGTGTTTTGATCAATTCTCAAAGGAAATAAGTGGTTATTTTTTTTGGAGAATGATGTTGCTAGAGAGTGTCAGGAGGTCACTTATGAAAGCTTAAAGCTCAAGGAAGGGAAAAACTCAAAGAACAAAGGATATATGTGAAAGCAAAGTTTTGTGCTACAAAAACAACAGTTAATTTCGTAGCACATCCAAATTGACCTTCTTCGTGCACCTTCAAGGAATTTAATGTTTGCACATGTGAAAGAGCAGGGTTATATGGCTATATAACATATGTTACATGATTAAAGGGGCCATTTTTGTCATCAGGAGATTCGAGGAACATCAATGAAGACCAAGGCTATAGTGTAGGGGACATTTTCCTAGTTTTCAGGACAGATAAAGGAGAAGTTATTAAAGGCCAGCAGGAGGGTTATGGACATTACCAAGGTCGAAGTTAAAGAGGAGAAATTTTCAAGTTCAAATTTAATTCCTAGATTAAGTTGTTGCTATCATAATAAGGAGTTGTACTCCTAATTGTATTAGGACTCTAAAACAGTCAATTAATTATTACTTGTAATTAATAGTTTGTTTTAGGTATGAAGAGGTGTCAAGCTAGGAAATTCGAATTTCCCTCATGTTGGATCAAAGAATCCAAGTTTGTAATGATAACTCTATAAAAGACAAGAGGTGGAATGCCTCAGGGTTGGAAATTTTCAAAAGAAACAATCATACTGTGTTATTGTGGGAGACTGTGTGTTTTTATGTTAATATAGAGATTTTGGCTTCACTACTCAGGATTCAAAGAGGGTTTTAATGTATGATTTTCTCATGGCTTTCTTCATTTACTCACTTGCAGTGGTATGAAAACATGTTACTTAGAATTCATTGATAATGCTCTAACTTCCTTCATGTGTTTATAAACTGTGTTCCTTGCATTGTGTCTCTGTTTTGCTGATATATTAAGACTCTTTATGCCCTAAATTCCACGTTAAGTTGATCTTGCTGTTGTACTGAAACATATTATGACTCCATAAGCCCAATAGATATTTTTTTATTGTGTTTCAACCATTTATACTTTTTCACTTGTTTTTTCCATAGAGTTATCCATCTAATCCTTAAATTAAAATCTTTAACCTAGTGAGAGAGCCCTCTCAAGTTGAGGAGGCTAAGCCTCAACCAAAATTTTGGTTTGAAATAGTTACTCAAAGTCTTCCTGATTAGCAGCCTATCAAGGTCTAATTTTGTGATAACACAACCATTGAATCAGTCAAATGAAACAACTTCAATTGATAAAATTGCTTTAATCACTTTCAATGTTGTAAAATAATTAGAAAGAGTCAAAATACCCATTCTTTTATCTGAACTTTCAAAGAATCCAGGATATAAAAATCAATTTTCTAAATGGATCTAGTCATCCAGTGTTGATGTTGAAGGAGATGTAATAAAATTACATGATGAAAAACCTTCAGTAGTATTTGGTCCCAGCTCAGATATGATTGATGAAAATGTACCACCTTTCTATGTAACTCTAAAAGTTCATGATTTCTTATTATATAGCTACATGTTAGATTCTAAAGCTTCCCATAATCTGATTCCAAAGGTAATCATGGACCAGCTTCAATTAGAGGTTACCGGAACTTATCATGATCTATTTACTTTTGACTCCAAGAAAGTACCCTGTCTTGGACTTATAAAGGATCTAGTGGTCACTTTAGCTCAAATCCATGTTAAGAGTGCGGTGTTAGACATTGTAGTCACTGATATCCCTCCTAAATTTGGCATGTTATTATCAATATCACATTGTGCCAAATTAGGAGGAAGTCTTCAAATGGAAATGTCATATGCTACCATTCTTGTATATGGAGGTGAGCATCATAGATTATACATAGAAGTAAGATTCATGAATACTATTTGCAAACCAGATCAAGCAATAAATCATCCCATTTATGCAGTAGATCAAGACTTTGGATGTTGTGAACTATCATCAAATAACTTACAAAACACTCAGCTTAGCATTAAAAACATTGTAGAGAAACCAAAGACCATTAATACTAATATTTGGAGATTATAATTTGATGGTTCTTGCTCAAAGGAAGGAGTTGGAGCTGGTATTATACTAGTTTCACAAGAAAAAGAGAATGTAACTCAATCCTATAAGCTTGAATTTGATGTGACAAATAATGTACCAGAGTAAGAAGCCTTCCTTCTAAGATTGGAATTAGCCAAAAGCCTTGAAGTAAAAAATCTAAGTGTATTCAGTGACTCAGAGCTCATTGTCAAACAAGTAAGGAATATTTGTCAAACAAATAATCCTAGACTTAAATCTTATAGAAATGAGGTATGCGATTCAGTGGATAATTTCTTTCAAGCATTTAACATCATTGTTATTCCAAGGGATGAAAATATTCATGCTGACTCTTTATTTGTTTTAGCTAGTTCCTTCAAAATTCCTCTTGTGCAATATCAAATTCAAGTTAAGTATAGACCATCAATTCTTGACAATATTAAACATTGGAAAATATTCAATGATGATGAGCAGTTGAAATCCTTTTTGCAAGTAATTGATGAATTTTCAGCCTTACCAATTGAAGAAGAACAGCTGGATAATAATGAGTCGAATAAGGAAGATCAAACTCCACCATTTGACTCAAGAATTGTTGATCATAGTATTATTCAGTTATCTAACAATTTCATTCTTAAGGGTTTGGTTCCTCTTGAAAATTTGTTTGACCATAACGATGTTCCTAACAATCCATTATCAAATTCACCTGAAGAAGATATAGACGAATGTAATATTGGAACTTTAGAAGAGGTCGGAAATATTAAAATCTATGCATCCTTGCCAATGGAAGTAAAAGATAAATATTTAGCTCTCCTTAAATCTTATAAAGATTTTTTTTCTTGGTCTTATAGTGAATTGAAGACACATTATACAAATCTCATTGAGCATACAATCCCTTTAAAACCAGAAGCTAAACCTTTTAAGCAAAAGTTAAGAATAATTAATCTTGTCCTTCTTCCTACCATTGAAAAAGAGATTAAAAAGCTACTTGATGCCAAGATCACAGTTCCATTGATATGCTTTGATTGGGTAGCTAATTTAGTTCCAGTAAGAAAGAAAAATGGTGAAATCAGACTGTGTTTAGATTTTGGGACCTTAAATAAATCATCTTTGAAAGATAATTATCCATTACCCAAGATGAACCAATTGCTTCAAAACAATTCGGGTTCTAATAGAATTTCTATGTTAGATGGTTTTTCTGGATACAATCAGATCATGGCAAGCCCGGAAGATAGAGAAAATATAGCATTCACAACTCCTTGGGGTACACTTATGTATCCAAGGATGCCTTTTGGATTAACCAAAGTTGGAGCTACCTTTTAAAGAGCTATGGATTTAGCTTTTGTGGGTAAGACAAATAAATTTGTTGTCATTTATCTTGATGATTTGACTGTTTTTTCTATTTCTGATAAAAAACATTTAAAGCACTTGAGGAAAGTTTTTGACAGGTGTAGGAAGTTTGGGATTTCCCTTAATCCCAAAAAGTTTATATTTGAAATCAAAGAAGGAAAATTTCTTGGCCATATTATTTCTGAGGAAGGAGCGGTCATTGATCCTAAAAGAGTTTCAACTATCTAAGAACTTTCATTACCAAGGAATAAGAAGGAAATTCAGGCTTTTCTTGGCAAAATCAATTTTTTAAGAAGATTTATACCTAATTATGCTGAAATAGTTAAGGATATCACTAACATGTTGAGAAAATATCATGAAGTTAAATGGACAATTCCAGCAATATAATTTTGACCAAATTAAAAAATCCATTTCAAAAGCCCCAATACTGGTCATTCCAAACTATTCTGAACCATTTAGCATCTTTTCCTTTACCTCTGAAACTACCTTAGTTGTTATTATTTTGCAAAAGAACAAGGGTGGAGATGACCAGCCTATTGCCTTTTTCAGTAAAGTTATGAGAGATGATGAACTCAAATATGATATTATTGAAAAATAATCTTTTAGAGTCTATGTCCTTCACTCTTCCATTATTGCCTATGTCCCCAATAGTGTTGTTAAAATTGTGTTAATTCAACCTAATACTAATGGAAGAAGACAGAGATGGATTACTAAGATATTGGAATTTGATCTCATCATCAGAACTACAAAGTTAGTAAACGGTCAAGGATTGGCTAAACCCTTAGCTAAGTCAAATTGTAAAGTATTGGGAATAAATTATTTTTTAGAAAATTCAACAGAGAAGAATCCACAAGAACCTTCTCAGAATACATCGAAGAAGAATCCATAAGAACCTTCATCTTCAGCAGAGAAGAATCCACAAGAACCTTCTCAGACTTCAGCAGAGAAGAATCCACAAGAACCTTCATCTCCAATCCACTCAACTCCAATTCATATTGATGAGAAATTTTTGTTATCTGAATGGTACATTGATATTGTGCATTTTCTTAGAGATTTTCAGTGTCCATCTGAATTTACAAAGAATCAATGTAAAACACTGAAGTTGAAGGCCATAAAATATTGTATTGTTAATGCAAATATGTATTGGAAGGAACCACTCAACATCCTTTTAATTTTATTGACATAAAGTGAGACAGAAGGAATTATTGATCAATTTCATACAGATATTTGTGGAGGACATTATGCTTGGAGAGCTACAGCATATAAGATTTTAAGAGCGGGATTTTATTGTCCCACATTGTTTGCACAAGTAAGAGAAAATTTTAAGAAGTTATATTAAATTAAATTAGACAAAAAAGTGACCTAAGTATTTAATCTTGGTCAACTATATATTTGTAATAGAATAGGGTTACGAGTTTCTTTAGCAAATAAAAGGCATCCTTGATCAAATGCGCCTTTAGATTATATTTATGCTTTGATAGATTCATTTAGTTGAAAAACAAACTAATCATGTCATCTAAACATGATTAGTGTTATGTAATAAGCTTTAAATTTGATTTTATTTTCCATCGAGAAATTATTTGATGTCTTATCGTTTTGTGATATCCAAAGAGCACTTATCAACGACCTTGATTTCCCCGATTAGATCAACGGCAGGGAAACCAATTCACACCCACCGTTCTATTTCACGTTAACGTCAAGGCGGGGTCAATTGGTGGGGTCTGAAATTGAGTTTGCACCCCCCTCGTCCTAAACCGCTTACCATCACCCCCCTTCTAAAATCCACTATTTCTCCTCTACTTCTGCCAATGGTTAACACATCACTTCCCGTGCATTCCCTCTGCTAATCATATTCTACCACTTGTCCATATCCGTTACTACATTCTCATTATCATTTTCCCGTGACACCCTTGTCTGTTACCATGTTCCTGTAATCCATTAATACTCCTAAATCTCTTTTGGTAAAGGTTCTATCCTAACAGTAATCGACCAAGGCCTATAAAAACACTTTGACATATTTCGCATGGCTCCCCTAGCTACTCTGATCATTGTTCTAAATTTGAAGGTACTGTTCAGAGTTTTCGCACTCCTACTATCAGCACCTATCAAATTTCGGCAATAAAGAGCCCAGACACCCTCGACATAGATTTAATTGTCTATCCAGGTACCTATTAAAGCAAAATTTTTGCCTCTGACATTCTTTCTCTTTCAAATTCCACAGTCATGGCACCAAAGGGAAAAGCTTAGTCTTCTAGCAGAAATCCAAAACCGATGACAACCTTAAGACTTCTACTACCCTAGACTTAGATCATATGCCCTTAGCTGACCAATACTTTAAGATTGTTGACACTGAGTGTGAATTGGACTTGTTCGAATTACATCACTGGTTAAAGAAAAATTATCTTGACCAGCATGATGACATTAACCTTTGGGAATCATTATTGCCTATGTTTATTTTTCCTTAGACCCACTATTTCTCGATCTAGTCATGTGGTGTCAAGTCAGGCATAATCCACTGCAGAGAACCATTGTGGCTCAAAATGGAGACATTATGGTCTCCATTACACCATAAACCATAAACCAGATGATGTTGATTCCTCAGAATGACTCTTCTAATGGACCTATATCATAAGTTAACCTTTCCTTAGACAACTCAAATTTTTTATATTTTTCTCCCATAAGACTCTCAACTTCCTAAGAAAAATCCCCCTTACCCAACTTCCATATTCCCTGAGAAAGCCAAGGAGATAATTGGCCTAGTTTCTTTCCTTTTATGCTATCCATCGGACCAGTGGGTAGATGAGCCTATCTTAGGCTTTTTATCCATTTTCTCCACTCGGCACAAGCCAACATTCATGTATAAATTTAGCCAAATTTTTGGTTGATAATATGCGTGAACAAATGATGAAAATTACTACTAAAGGCATATTCAATTATGCATCTATTCTATTCTACATGTTTCTTTTTCAACAGGGAGACAATTTTCCAATAAACCTACACAAGCAATATCATCAGGGCATCAATCAAGCAGTGACACAGTGGACCTCGTTAGTCAGAATAAACTCAACTGAGTTTAAGTTTGCAGAATTCATTGACAGTTTTGTTCATACCTTTGCAGGGCTTCTTAGAAGTCAGGATGAGCCTAGCATTAGTGCATAAATCGAAAAGGTTTTACACTTAAGTGATCCGACAAATACTGGAGACTGGTACTTATACCAGAATTACACAGAAATAAGAGTATATGGATGTGAGTTGGCTCCATACAAGTTTCCAAAGTATGTTCCAATGAGAATTTTCTGTCTAGAATATATAAGGCAAATGATAAACATGGATGAAATACATTTTGTTCTAGGGAAAAAGAAATCACAATTTAGGATCAAAACTCAAGTAGGACCATTCATTTTCATTACTAGAATAGCAGGTGATGAAGCAGATTTGATCCTCAAGTGGTTCAAATTTTAGCCCAGTTTCACCTGGTCATATGATCCATTCAGTATTATTTCTAATCTAAGGGTGGAGCTTAAAACTGCACCTTATAATCATACCCCCAGGGCAGAAATTGAGAAATTTATGAATCAAGACCATTGGGAGGAGAATACACTTCAAGACGCAGAAGAGAAACCTTTGTCTACAACTACCCTTCACATTCCTGTACCTCAAGACAAAAAGGGGAAAAAGGAAAAGAGAAAAACCCTCATCTCCAACCTTTACAAAAATAAGTGCTCAAGAGTTTATTATTCAACAGAAGACACAGCTCCCAGATGTGACCATTCGAAATGAGGAAGATCAGAAGTCTATTGTCATGAGTGGTTTGCATTTTTCTATAGGGTTAGAAGAACACCTCCCTAATACTCCATCCTCTTCGAACTCGCAGAATCCTACAAATAAGTCATAGTCAACAAAATTAGATGAACTAGATGACCCCAATATCTTCAGTGGGTTTTTGCATATTAAGCAGAAGAATGAAACCCTAAAGGCCAGCACCTATGCTCAATTTTGGAATCAAACTTCTACCTCCCAGCACAGGTTGTTAACAACATTTGACAGCCAAAAGGGAAGAATGCAAATGGCATTCTTACGGGCTCAAGTTTCATCTCCAAAGACTTCTACATATTACAAGAAACCATTTTCTCATTTGATACAAAATTAATACATCATGTTGATAAAATGGATATGCATAGACAGTCTAGAGAAATAATTTTCTCCACCATGACAAATACTACCATATAGCTTTCAAAGTTAAGGGCATCCCTCTCAAATGTCCAAATTGAGAATTGGAAAAGATTTCTTGATTAGCAAAGGACACCATAATTAAAACATTGGAAGATTTGGTGATTAAGCTGGGATATGATCCCGATGATGTCAAAGAAGTAGAGGAGATCATCAAGAAGAAGAATGCATACATTGTGGCACTTAGGAAACAGCTTAAACTTCCTTCTACAAAAGATCCATTGGCAAAAGAGATTGAAGAAAGTGAACAGCATAAGGAATACATGCTCAAATTGATCATTGAGAAAAATATAGAGATGAAGGAGAAGGAGGAACAGATTGAGAAACTCCTTAAAGAAAAAGAAGATATTGCACAATTAATTACAGCTACAGTGATAGCCATACTGAGCACAGTGGCAGATACAATAGGAGATTCGACATCAACACCTGAAGATTTAAATAAAGTTGTGCAGGACTTGTCTCTTCAGAGATAGGAAAATGACAGACTCCAGCAAAAGCTCAAACATTTAGAAGCTCAAAAGATTAAAAATGATTCTCTTTTCGTTGAAGAAATGCATAAATCTCACCAACTAGCCAAGAATATTGACCAATTGGAAAATTAGGCATTAATGGCTGACACCTTGGCCCGAGCCAAGGAAAGGATCTAGGCAGATCTCAATCATGCCATAACTGAGGTTTGGCCATCTATCTAGATTATATTTGAGCAAGAAGAGTTCATCGACAGATGCAGAACAGCCATTGAGTAGGTCAGAATAGCATTAGGACAAAAAGCAACAAAGGCCACTTCCATGATCAAAATCTTGAATTCAAAGACCAGGCCAGAGTTGGAATAGATTTAGATCACAGAGAGCATAGAGACTATTATGGAGATCAAAAAGGTATTAATAAAAATGAAATTAATGACTCAATTGGAGACCAAGTCTCAAGCTCTAGAAAATATTGTCTGGAGATTTCACACTAAATTCAATTTACTAAATCAAAGAGGATTGTCAGGGCTAGGAGTACCAAATGACAGACTTATCAGGTTGGAAGATTATTGTGAGAAGCTTTACAACATTTCCACAGATACATCAAATTTCTTAGGTATAAAGGGGCATGTCACAGGGAAAACATTTATTCAAGCATTAGAGTTTGTTTTTACTATCTCACATGAAATCAAGCATATCTTCATCAACAAGACCACTTTCGAGAAGTATACTGAGGTAGATGAGATATATAGAAATCTAATAAATATTTCTATACCAACTAAGTGAAAATGTTTTATCTCCAATAGACAGATAGCAGGACAGAATTTTGGGGGCCAAGTCATCAACAACTTCCTTGAAGATAGTGCCAGCATCTCAACAGTTTAAGCAGTTCTATATTTTTGTACTATTTTTGTAAATAAGTTCAAATGTTTCTAGAGTCTATATTTTTGTATAAATAAATAGTAACTCGATGTATTAAAGGTTGAACCCTTGCATGATTTTTTCTAAAGCAGAATTGTATCAGACTGAATTCACTTCAAATTAATGAAAGGATTATGGATTTACTTCAAATATCTTGTTTCTTTGTGAGTTTGTCTTAATGTTTTCACTTCATCTTTGTTATTCTACATGTATTTAATTTTTGTGAAGATAATTGGGTAAGAGAAAACTGGATATCAATCTATCTTAAAGCCCCATGAAGTTATAATCTATTTTAGGGAATATTTTATTTCATTGTTAGTTTTTATAAGCTCCTCTACATTTATAAATTGCCAACCATCTTCATAAGGTTAAATACATTTTCTTGGGTTGTAAACATTGTCTACTTGCATGCTTCCATATGATTAACTAAAATTCAATCTGGATATTTAGGAAATCATAGTTTCTTTCAATTTTGCCTTTCCATGCACTATAAATCAAATTATTGTTCAGAGGTAAAGAATCACCCCTTTTATAGTATGCAATACTAATAAAGTTTAAAGTACCTGCCTTAACCTAATCATCACATTGTTCATCCAAAAAACTTTTAAAAAGAACAAAATATTTTATATGTATTGGCATAATTAATTAACCTAGAATTTTCTCAGAGGACAATAGAGTTAATCCAACAAACGCATTCAACGGGATTCATAGAAATGCAAACAAATAGTTCATAAGCATATGCATAAGTTAAATAACACATTGTCAATACAACAAGAATAGTCCTACTATATTAACAACATATTCATGAAAGCATGTTGGCTTTGATTTTATTATTATAAGTGAAAGTTCCATCCATATATACACCATTGATGACCATTATCCCCACTAGTGGAACATTACAGTCAATAACACTTTCTCCTCCAAAGAAGTATACTCGCTCTACACTATGGAGAAGCCAAGACTCTTCACATTAATCCCAAGATATTTATAATCTTGAGCCTAGCCAAAAGCTTGGCTCCCAAAAGCTTTGTACAAGAGTTATGAGGTTGTATTTATAACAAGAGGGGGTGACTCTTCAACTCCCCTTTGTGACCTTTAGACTACCCTCATGACTCTTCAACTTCTTCACAAAACAACACATTACACTACATGATGACTTTTCAAATTCCAATATTGACACTCGGAATTTCAATTACAACATAATTACATTTACCATGTGTACCCATATAAGACAAAATAGGGTAGAGGCAGCCTAACAAGACACAGCACTATGATTATGAATCTTGGGGGAAGTTTGGCTCAGCAACCTCCACTTGTTTCTTCTCGGTCACATATCGATGCCAAGCTTGGTAATGTGTGATGGTGTCCCCAAAATTCTTGACATGATCTTTTTGAAAGCAAACTCTAGCCTCCATGGCATTTAGGTACATTGTCTTGGAACTTGTGTCCAACTTGTTCTAAAAAATGAGCAGCATAGTCTTGACCTTGACAGGACCACCTATGTACTTTGCGTGTTGTGTGTGTTCAACTCCAAGTCTTCCATCGTGGCTTCATTTCTTAGCTACTCCAAGTACTCATCAATATCATGTAGGACTTGGTTCTCGGGTTTAGCATTGATGAGGGAACTTATTGATGGGATATGGTGTTTCCTCACCAAGACATCCAAAATACTATACAACCGCACATATGAGGCTTGTGTGTTGTTGATGAATGAGGTGAGTTACTCATTTTTCTAAATCAACATTCGAACCTTTGCTTTCTCCAGCTCTCCCTATGGCTTCATCTTCTTCACTAAGTCAAGCGGGGCCCCTATGTACCGCATTGTCCACTCTTGTACAGGGGCGATGGTGGAAAGTATGTTTTTGAGAGTTTGAACAAAATATTTTCTCTGCTATTGTAAGCCATGCAAACAAACAATTTCTTTATGCACGGTGACAAATCCTTCATAAAGATTATGCATGGTTTCTCCAAGTTTCAATATTTCAGCAAGTATCGTTGTCCTCATCTCCCCCAATGTGGAAACTGCATTTTGCGTTGTTACCCAGAAATGTTCTACCTCTTGCCTGGAAACATGTAAGTTCTTTTCCAATTGCTCATTCTCGGTTGTCATATACTGAGCATTTGATCGTGTCACCCCTGCATAGGCCAAGTTGGTTTTAGCAATGGCAATTGGTTTCTTCATAGTGTCTGACACTACCTCCCTTTCTTTGATGAATGCAGGTGATGCGTGATCATCTGGAAATTAATTCCTTCATGCTTCTACAATCCTCTTCTGGAAATCGTCAAATGATAGTGTACATATCCATGACTGGATCATCAGTAAAGGAGAACAACATCTCCTTTCTCGCTCAGGGTTGGCTCTGTTATTAGAGGTGGTGGAGATTAAGGGATGATCTATGGTGCTTTCTGCATCAAGTCAGTGTCTTCATGATGTGACTCTTGTTCCAACTCGATGTCTATCACTTCAATCAATTTCTCAATCTGTTGAGCAAGCTCCCGATCCTGCATTTGTTCACCTTCTTCCTTAGCTACTAGTTATTCTGGCTCTTCAACCCGTATCGGAATTTTTTCCTTCGTCATTATGCCTTTCCTTTTTTCTTCTTCCTGCTTCTGCTTCTACTTCTGCTTCTCTTCTCATTCTCTCCTCCCCAACTCATGTTCTTCCTTCAACTTATTTTATTTCTCCTGCAGCTTCAGTTCTACTTCCTGCAACCTCTGTTTTTCTCTCTTCCTCCGCTCTGCTCTCTTCATCATTTGCTCCCTCTTTCCTTCTACTGCCAAAGATGCCTTCACGATAATAGGATCTACCATCATTTTGTAGCTTTTCTCTCCCTCTAAATCATCATCAATATTCCTCTTTCCCCTGTCCTGTGTTGGATTGTTGCCTTCTGTTGTTGTTGTTGTTGTTGTTATTTCTTATGGAGTAGTTGTTTTCCATGGAGGAGCCTTCTAATTCCTTTCTATACTGACCATCTCATTGAGTCTGAAGGCACTGTAACAGTACCTCCGAGGAACCTCCTCTTTCCAATTAAATGCCCCACTGATCCACGGAAAGTAAAATCTTGTATAGTGGTCCTTGCAAATACTATGGGTATCATACAGATTAAATTCCTTGGTGTCGAACTCTAATTTCATTATGTCCTTAGCCTCAGCATCTACATATTTTAGGTTCTTAATCTCGTATAATCTGATCCACAAAGGAAGAGTGGGCCATGGCACATTTTTCTTCCTACGAAGTCCTACTAACAAACCTATAGCAAGATGGTATGATACTTCTTGCATGATTAGTTTGTCAGTGGCATACCTTGGTAGGATATGCGGAGGCTTCTCTACGTCAAACACTTTGATGAAGGTGCCACCTGGTGAGGTATATCGATCTACAATGTCTATTGTCGCATCCATTGCTTCTTGGGACATGCAAGGTGGGTCTTGCTCAAATATAATCTTGTATAACGTGATGATAATGTGGTAAATTAGCCTTGCCAATAATCATCGATAACTACAGCCAAAAATAAAATTCCAATAGATGTTCATGGTTGTTGTCTTGTATGGGCCTGACCCAGGTTCAGAGGTGGTTTATCCAAGCAAATCCAGGTACTGCTGGCCCTTTCGGCAACAGTCTGCAGAGCGCAAACTGAGGTCTCACTTGAAGTAGTATGGGAGGGTGCTATAACCAAGTTTCCACACCCTGAGGATGTCTAATGAGCTTCTGGAGGTCCGCGGTTTGACCCTATGTGTAGGAATTTACAGGGTAAGTTCCTCAGACAGAACACCGAAGGACACCGCTCACAAATAGATCACAGATCAATACACCAGTATTTTGACGTGGTTAAAACCCTCAAAGAGGGAAACAGTCCATGGCCTAAGCAAACGCGGCCACTTCAGGAAATTTATTAATAAAGAATGAAAATAAGTATGGGGGATTACGCAGTGCATTATATTAGATATCATTTTTGGGATTCAACTGTGTTAAGTAAGTCATTCACGTATGACCATTTCCATGAGAGGTAGTCGTAACTGACTAATTTCTCATGATTTTTGAATAGTTCACTTAGCACTCATTGCATCGGGTGATGCTCACAGGGGTGAGGAAGTGGGATTGAAACTAGTGAAATGTGGAGAACGAATCACATAGCATCAATCATCACTTCCGGGGCTTGCACCCGGTAACCAGGACTTCCCCAGGAGGTCACCCATCCCAGAACTCCTCTGGCTCAAGCGCGCTT
>APFE031383302.1:0-16813 GCA_000404065.3 Pinus taeda
CCTCTTGTTGATCTCATCAATGGATATTTAATTCCCTCTTTCATGATATGGATTCCTTTAGCAACGTCCCAATTTTATGGATATTTTTATCTATTTACTTAGGTTTTTCCTAGAAAAGCTCACCTTTCTCTCCCATGAGGATTTTCCTCATAAAAGATTGCCTTTCTTTCCCACAAGAGTTTTATGTTTTTATTAAGCTTAACATCTTTCTTGAGCTAAGTAACTTAATGGATGTCTATGTACCAATCCATTAAACTTATCTAGAATTGGATCTAGACGCATTATCATGAAAGAGTTATCCATTCCCATTCAACAATGAGATTTCATTTGGAAAGAATCTCATCTCTTGGTGTCTCATTTTCAATGTGATTAAATTATTTTTATTATTTATTTAATAATAAAGTATTTGCGAGTTTTACTTGGAGCGAGGAGCCGTTCGACGGTTTAGCTTTCTAGAGTTTATGAATCCTCTGCAACAGCAGGCCTCCCCAGAGTCTTGCAGACTTGCCAGATATGATGGCATCACGTTTTTTTGAAACCCATCAAAGCAGTTTAAGGACCTATGAATCCCCCCCAGGGGGAGGACACAACACCTCCCCCAACGAACGATGAAGAGAGGAAAAAGAACAAGGAAGGAAACCAACCAGAGGTTCAGAATGTGGATAGCACGGATCTGAGCCCACAACAGGAAAAAAAGGATGACAAAGAACAACCCAGAGTAAGATCGACCACATGCAACCCAGTGGCAACAGAGCGACCGAAAGTAGAATTTCCCAGCCATCGGATCAATGCTCAGATACAATATATGAGGGATCATGCGCTAATAGGCAAGTTCATAGGAATATGGCTGACTGAGAAGCCACTACGTGGCTGGATAACAGCAAAATGGAACCCAAAAGGACATATCACCCTGCAGCCAGGGCCTAAAGGGTTCTTTACAACCATTTTTAACTGCTTAGAGGATCAGAACATGGTTTTCGATGGAGGTCCATATTTCTTCAATGTTGTCGGCCTATAACTCAGAGGATGGGTAGAGCGCTTCAACCCTGACAAAGAGGATCTCAGTTGGGCTGCTGTTTGGATTCGACTCTATTCGCTTCCTGTGGAGTATTGGGAGGAAGTCACTTTACAAGAAATTGGTAATGTTATGGGAGAATTTGTCAAAGTAGCAGAGGAAACAAAAATCCGAAGATACACCTCTTATGCAAGAATCTACATTTACATGCACCTCAACAAGGTGCTTTCGGATGCGCTAAGTTTATTCCATGACGATAATGAATGGGTTCAGTTGATTGACTATGAACATGTGTCGTTTAGATGTAGAACATGTCACACTCTGGGCCACTTATTTAGGGATTATCCTTTAACTAAAAAAACCTCATCACCAACCGCCTCTGATAAGCCTGAATCTGATGGCTTTACCAAAGTACCCAACCGCAGAAAAAACCACAAGAAAGCAGCTCCAAATCCCAAGAAGCCTCAAGCCAGCTCTTCCAAGCCTTCCACGAGCAACAACTTTGAAGCATTAGCCCGAGAATCTATTCTCAATCCTAAAAATCCCACTCCCTCAGAGCGGGAAGCAAAGAAGGACAAACAATCAGTGCACACAGATTCCAAGTCGCTCCGGAAGATCCGTTGCCCAACGATACCTTTTCCTCAGCTAAACATAAAGTCATAGCATGGAACATTCAAGTAATGGAAGTAGACAATATACAATCTGACTCAAGAATAGCAGCAGAAATAAATGTAGAGCAAAATGACTCTCAGCTCATGGAGGAGGATCCATAAAAAATAGACATTGGGGAACTAGACATTCAGGGCCTCGAGAAGGCATGTAAAACAAAAAAATTTGACAAAATTCCAGATCAACAAGTAGAGAATCTAGAGGATATCTTATCCCGGGCACAAAGGCAAAAATATATAGGTATTCAGACTGGCAGCCCTTGGGATGGAAGATTTATCACCAAAGACATCAAAAAACATGGAAGAAAAATAGATCTTCAACGAACAATCAGAATAGGAGAAATGTTAGTGGAGTTAGGCAGGTACTCCAAGCTAACAAAGTATTATAACTCCCTCCACAACTCTTCCCAATGAAGTTAATATCATGGAATATTAGAGGGCTCAATGGCTCAGGGAAAGGGAGACTACTCAAAAACATGATAATGCAAGAAAAACCACAAATCCTATTCCTGCAAGAAACAAAATGTAATTCAAGTGCTTTAGAAAGGATTGCAGCAAAAGCCTGGCCAACAGGTCTCAACGTGGCAGTAGATAAAGATGGAGCGTCTGGAGGCCTAGCAGTCTTATGGGACGCTCAAACTATTATTCTCAACAACATCCATGCTGACAAGAATTTCATCCAAGGAATATTTCACATCATAAGGACCAACACATATGGGCATCTTACCAATGTGTATTTCCCCCAAGAGACCATGCACAAGATAGAAATCCTGAATACCCTCTCGGTAATCAACTCTGCTAGATTGCACCCTTTGTGGATTTCTGGGGGTGATTTCAACATGATTACGAGGTTGGAAGAAAAGAGGGGAGGCAGGTACACAGGGAACAAGGATGGGAATCACCTAAAGGATTTCATTCAGAATAATTGGCTTATTGACATGCCTTTTAACAATGGAATTTTTACCTGGAATAACAAAAGAGCGGGGCTGCAGTAGGTATCTTCTTGTTTGGATAGATTCTTATTATCAGACAATGCTATTCACTTAGGGGGAGATTTTGCTGCTTCCATCTTGTCGATATCTGGATTGGATCACTGGCCAATCTCACTACAATGGACTCATCCGGGAAGCACCATCCGAAGACCATTTCATTTTGAAGCTTTCTAGATGTCTCATTCGGACTTTAATAACTTAATCAACACGAAATGGAATAATTTTACTCCTCCAGAGGGAACAAAGATGTTTCAGTTTCAACAGAAGCTTAAGCATCTCAAGGGTAAGATCAAACAATGGAATCATACTTCTTTTGGCAATATTTTCCAGGCTCAGAGTGCCCTTGATCAAGATATGAAATTCCTACAGCACGATCATAATTGAAGGTCGATCAGACGACCTGTCAAAACATGAAAAAATTCTTGAGTTGCAAATCATAGAAAGGGAAAAACAAGAAGAAACACTATGGAGGAGAAAATCAAGAATAAAATGGATTAAGGATGGAGAAAAAAACACAATTTTTTTTCTAGTTCCACCATCCAACGGAGAATGAACAACAACATAACTCACATAAAAAATGAGCAAGGGGCCAAAATGGAAACTTATGAAGAAATTGAAAGCAAATTTGTAAACTATTTCAAGCAGGCGCATCAAGAACCACACATAAACAGATCGACCGCCATAGAAAAAATTACAAGGAATATTCTAAAATGAATTACAGAGGAGAAAAACCAACTTCTTCTCAGACCTGTAGAATTGCAGGAGGTTGAAGTGGCAGCTCGTCAATTGAAAGCTGGGAGGGCGCCTGGCCTGGATGGATTTACCTCGAACTTCCTTCACAATTTCTAGGAATTGATCAAAATGGAAGTATGGCAGGTTGTCGAGGAATCAAGATCCTCGAGATGGATGTTTCCTGGAATGAATGCCACATTCATCACCCTCATACCCAAGGAAGCTCAGCCTAGCACTCCTAACAAATATAGGCCTATTGCTCTATGCAACATTATCTACAAGATGTCTCCAAAATCATAGCCTCCAGACTCAAACTGTTGCTCCCTCTCATAATCTCGTCTGAGCAATCTGGATATGTTGAAGGGCGGCAGATTACGGATGGCATTATCCTCACTCATGAAATAATACATTCCTTAAAGCAATCCGAGAAGCCAGGTGTTCTCCTTCAAATTGATCTTTCAAAGGCTTTTGATAGCTTAAGCTGGTTGTAAATTAAAAAAACCATTACTGCTTTTGGTTTTGCTCCCCCTTGGGTCAGATGGCTTATGAGTCTATTGTCCTCCTCCTTTTTTTCTGTTTTGATCAATGGTATCCCATCTTCTCCTTTTCAACCTTCTCGGGGAATTAGATAGGGAGACCCTCTTTCTCCCTTCCTGTTCGTTATTATGGCAGAAGGTTTGGGCCGAAGCATTAAAAAGGCTCAACAATCACAGCTCCTTAGAGGCCTATCTTTTCATAACTCCTCAGGCTTTACTCACCAGCAACTTGTTGATGACAACATGCTTTTTGGTCATCCCTCAGTCCAGAAACCTCGTCAACTTAAGTCCTTACTTTCATATTTCTCGGATGCCTTCGGAGCCTCTATCAATAAATCCAAATCCCAAATTTTCTTTTTCAATATGACTATTAGTACTCAATCTGCTGTAGCCCACATTCTGGGTTTTTCTATTGCTTCTCTCCCATCCAAATATCTTAGTGCTCCTCTGACAGCCTCAACCTTGAAGCATTCTTCCTGGAAAATCCTCTTAGAAAAGCTGGAGAACCACCTTTTCTTATGGACTCACCGCACCCTTAATATGGCGAGTTAGCTAGTTCTCATCAAATCCATTCTTCATTCCATGCCGCTCTACCTTTTATCTATCTTGGTGGCTCCCAAATGGGTTCTAAAAGAAATCAAGCATCTTCAGAGATCCTTCTTATGGGGCAGCTCAGGTCAAATTCGTAAGTGGGCTCTGGTTAAATGGGACACAGTTTGCCTTCCTAAGAGTGCCAGCGGCACTGTTTTGAGGGATCCCTCTCACAACAATGAGGTAATGGGGGCTTGTATTTGGTGGAAATGGCTTACTGTGCCATCCACCCCCTGGGCCTATCTATGGACGGAAAAATATGCAAACAACCACCCCATAGAAGAACTAATAAGAATATCAGATGTCAGCATGGGATCCTTAATCTGGAACTCGGCCAAGCAGCATAGGAACTTAATTCAGCAGCACAGTTTCTGGGAAGTCAAGGATGGCGACCCTGCAAGGTTCTGGGAAGATTCTTGGCAGCATTTGCCAAAGTTAAAGGACCTTCTTTATCCTTTGCAGCTTTTGGAGCAGGACCTACAAGACTACAACAAGGTAAAAAATTTATGGAAACCATCCCCCACACAAGACTATAGGCAATGGTTTAAAGCTGATCAAATCTTAAGAAATGGAAGAGAACAAGCTCATAAAACTCTTGACACAGAATTAATGAGGAGGAAAATACAGTGCTCGGAGGAAAAAGACATCCCTAGATGGGGATATGGATAAAAAGGAACCTTCTCAAGAAAGGAGGCTTATAATATCATTATCAAGGAGCATATGGTCAAAGAATCCCTCTGGAGTAAGTATGGGACCCTACTAATTGGCCGAAAGTCTCAACCTTTCTTTGGCTCTTATGTCATAACAAGATCCTCACCTGGGACAATCTCCAGAAGAGGAACTGTCACGGGCCCACAATATGCCCTAATTGCAGACAAGAGGAGGAATCCATAAAGCATCTTATGCACTCTTACATTATTGCGTGCAAGCTCTGGGAAAAAGTTAGTTTTCACTGCCAAAAGGAAGGAAGAATTCATGGAGACATCATAGCCACGCTGCGCAACTTGGATTAGAAACCTTTTCAGAGCAAGATCTTAAATTTCCTTTGGAAGCTCATTCCAGGCTTCCTCATGTGGACCATTTGGAAGGAGAGAAATCAAAGAATATTCAAGGATCACTTTGTGCCTATGGAGAATCTCTGGAAAATCATCTGCCAAAATATTAAAGAAACCATATCTCTTCATACCTGGCATCAGGAGGACCTTCCTTCTCTTCCCCAAGAACAAAACATCTAGGCTAATTAGAACCTTCAGTGGAATCAAGCACACATTGCCAAAGGAACAAATCCTCAAATAGGTCGTTCACCTGAAAAGTGGATTACCCCACCCAAGAATATGTTTCAACTTAACTTTGATGGGGCCTTGAAAGGAAATCCCGGTAATGCAAGCTTTGGAGGGATATTAAGAGACCGTAAGGGTGCTCCTCTTCTAACCTTTTTAGGATCAAAAGGATGGGATACCAATAACTCGGTGGAATTGGAAGGCCTGTGGCAAGGGCTCATTCTAGCTCAAAGTCAGGGATTCTTTCCACTTGTCATCGAAGGTGACTCTCAGATCATCATAAATATGGTCATCAAAATATTGCAAGGCACACCCTCAAGCAAAGTAAGCAGCAGTTGGAGAATGGCGAAGAGGTTGGAGCTCATTGAAATCTGGCTCACCTATCATAGGGCGATTACTCTCAAGCATATCCGACGGGAAGGAAATAAAGTGGCAGACCTACTAGCTAACATTGGAGTGGAATATGGGGTGGATTTTCACACAAGTTCAATTTCCAGATTGGCCTCTAAAACTGAACTCGTGGAAATCCAAAATACTTTGAAGAATGAAATGAAACAGGAAGGAGAAGAGCACCTAGATGCGGGTGAATCAAATGTCAATTAATGAAATTATTTAATGAAGCTGGCGGATGGTACTGTTAGCTGCATTTGAGCACTGATCTCCAAGTTTGTGTTAGGCTAAAGCTGGCTCACACTACGCGAATTCAAGTCCACCTACAGGTTGAATTAATGGCTCACCTTGAAAGATACAAGGCCCCTACGGTTTTAGTCATGGAGTATTCGACCTTTCTCTACACGATTTGCTCTCTGGCGTCCTGCCTTTTCCCTTTCCATTTGGAGTTTCTTAGTGGAAGATTTATTTCAACCTTTAGAGTCTGGCTCCTTCTGGTTCTGGAGGTTGGATTTTAGTGCTCTTTATTCCCTATTCCACCCTGTTCTGGGATTCTCGCTTTTTTTCCTCCGTCAGTTGTGTCTCCCATCTGCTGTCACATGTTCTACTAATTTCTCCTCTTGCAGCCTGGCAATGGTCTGACATAGAATGCAGAGCCGTCATGGTAGGAGTCGTGGTGGTCATAGGCGTTCTCATCCCGCTCATGCTGCTAATCAGCTGATGCTCCCCGTCTCTCAGCCTTCCTTCCAAGCCATTACGCTTCCATCTAGCCCCTCCCGCAGACCCTTCCTGCATAACACCTTCAATAATTTCCAATTTAAGTTCCAGAGCAGTCTAAACAAGCCTATTATCTCTGCAAATATTACCATTATTTTCTCTAAGGAGGAGTCTTAGCCTCTAGCTACAGTGCGCACCGTGGTGAAGTCATCTCAGGGTGGTCACAGAATCGCGGGCAACCATGGCATCGAGCAGTAGCGGGAAGATGATGGCAAGCCCAATAGGCATGGAAAAATGCATGCTCCAGAAAAGGCTAAGGGTGTCACTTTGCCACAAGGTGGCAGCCCCCATGGGGCCTCGGCATCCGTTGTTGTTGAAGGAATTTCCTGCGGCACTCTTCCGACATCGAATCCTCCAGGTGGCAGCGGGGCTGGTGACGAGGTGAAGGGCAACGATTTCTGGTATGACAATGAGTGTCTGGTGGTTGAGGAGCCGCTCGACCAGGATGTGGTAATGTGACAACACCTGGCTCCTGTGTGTGCCCTCACTGAATTCTTTTTGGCTCACTTTATCCAGTTCAATGATTCTCTGGTTTTGTCTAGGCGGTCTGGTGGTCTGGTTCTCTGGTTTTGTCTATGCTCTTGTGGTCTGGCAGTTTGGGGCTCTTTTGCTGATTTGGATAGAATCCCTGGCCTTCGTTGCTGGTTATGACAACTTCATAGGGGTTGACTCTCTTTTTGGGTTTATCACTGTTTTCAAGTTCCTATGTCTGGTTCTATGTACACTGTAATTGGTCTTCCCAATCACGGGACAGTTTTGTTAGGATGAAAGCATGTAGTTCTTCTCTTACGAGGTTTCGAACTCCTTGTAATTTTATTATTACTTTCCTTTAATAGATTTAGTCTTTACAAAGAAAAAATAAAATAATAAAGTATTTACTTTCATTGTTATACATGAGACCTAAATTTTCTTAGCTCTGGTCAACAAACTATAACATACAATGGAGGGTGCTACATACTCTCCCCCTTAAATTTACATCGTCCTCGGTGTATTATTGCATCTTTCAATTTATTTCCTTGTTCACAGGTAGTTGTTTCTGAATTTTTATGTTTTTGTGGCCTTGCCATCTGAAGCAGATCTTCTGATATATATGTTACAAAGGAGCTCTACCACAATTCTGCTTCAATTGCTACCTGTAACATTTTTTCAATCAATTATAACTTAATATAACCACGCTACTATTTGAGTGAATATGGGTTAATGTTGCCCACAATTTAACTATGATTCGAAATTTTCATTGTATTCTAATAGGAATAAATGCATGTTCTTCGAATTCATTTGTGTTGTTTTTGAACACTTTCTTCTTACAGTCTCCTTATATTAGTCACAAGAAGTCAAACTAGCACATTTGACCAATCAACATGTATAATAATATGGCATCATCATATCTCAAAACATAACCATGAAAACCATAAATCATATGTAACAATCAATCATAGATCACATGTAATCATCATAGGCCAAAATCATAAATACCATGGATACTAAACTGAAACAGAATACAAGTACTTATCCATTAATAAATCCTTAGCTTCCACCTTTTTCTTTCTTTTGTACACACTATGGAATTCTTGCCACAGTAGGAAATCACCCAATTACTTCTCCTCAATTATGTATACAACGCACACATACAACTATACACATCATCCAACGTCATGCAATACATGCAACCGTACTACTACCATATGTACCACATGTACACAGGAATACCATTACAATGTCTACACGATACTTAATGTCCATAGCATCCTATGCATGACCTATACATGTTCCATTTGTTTGTAATCCATGTTAGTATTATTATCATAACATCAACTCAATGACAAAATTTCCTTTATTTGTTCACACTATCTTTAGTCAAGTCTAATAAAAACATCCTTCATTTGTCAATTGGAGAATGAGGAATTCATGGACCTGTTCAACTTTTTCAGCCAGAGCCTAACTGAATAATGTTATGTCAAGTATTCAACTTCCCACAATAAGTACATTTCCAATATCTACAATAATTCTATTTGAAGCATCTTCTTTTTGCTGCATATTTAAAAGGTTCCTATTTGTTAGATATTGACAAACGCCCATATTTATCTCGATGGATATGCACATCAAGGTTGTGAATTTTGAGGTTACACACTTGAGTTACAAAAATTTACACATTGAAATTTGACTAAACTTGGGAATGTTCTCTTGAGCTTGTATTTAATATTGCCTTACTGCTATTAATCAAGAAACTCTAGGAGTTTATTTTACATTCCTATTATGTATTTATAGCAGATGTAGTTTTGGTTCCACTCCCATTGAACTACTTATCAAGGTCATAACATTATTAATGTGTAATGTCTTCTTCAACATGTATACAATGAGTTGTATTACATATGTGCATACACTTCACAACTCTGACCTTAGTTCAGTTTAGATGCCTCTTACATCTATTAGTTATAATTATTGAGATATTGATTTGCTCAAAGAAACATGTACATTCCAAAATATGCATGTCCAATTAAATATGCATGTTGCTACTAAATATTTAAGTAATGACTTGGTAACGTTTAGTTCCTTTCAGTAGCATATATATGAAGCATTCTCACCATAAGGGTGAGTTAACGGTTCAACTAGTGGCCAAAATAACATAAAAAAATGAACTACATTATTACAAGTAGATGCACCAATTAACACAAAATATTAAATTGAAAGACAATTTAAAAAAAAAAAATCCATAATCTCATACCACACACATGGACTTGTATTTCATGAACTTAATGATATTTGATGGGAACTTGATGAATATATACTATTAAAGAAAACCTTAAGAATCTTTCTAGGATGGAAATCAATCAATTACCCATCAATTTCAGCTATGTTGATAGAATCTCATGAATTTATTTCTTGAGATGTATATAGATTCCATCTATCCTTTTTCGTGTTCGCCATGATCTATGGAAAGATCCCTTATTATGTTATCTATTTTTGTTCACTTTTTACCTCATAAGGGTTCAACACCTCTTCCCTGAAGATCTCTTACAAGTATAACTTCATCTATTGAGCTATGTATTTGATTATATTATGCATAGAAATCTTGCAACCCGTAATTTAATTTTAATATGAGAAAAGTAATATGACGATAGAATGTAATAGGAAACCTATCGGCATGCAGTTACCATAAGATTCAAACTTTCCTTATCGACCAGTACTTCTTTCAACACTTGCTTTCATATTCATAAGCCATGATGATGACACCACTAAATTTCATCATCGAGACTCTCCACAATCATAACTTACAATTATTTCAAAGGTGTTCGTTCATCAAGCTCGACTATGAGCATCTAAAGCTTGGTATATCATCTGTAAGTTTCTTAAACCAATTTTAAATCATGGTAAGTGACTTTGTGCCATCTCAAGAGCATTTGACAAGAACTTAGGTTTGGAAAAAAATTTCCACAACATAAAATGAAATAAAAAATTAATTTGCACATAATTCCCAACACTTAATTGGTAGGCACAACAAAACTGTAACCACTTTATGGATGCCCACTTCTACCTATTGAACATAATCAACATGGTAATTGTTTTAACTTCTTTCCATTACTCCCTTCTCCATCACAATACTGTGCAGTTCTATGTTATATAAGAATATTGCAAAATTATTTTGTTCAAATCTAACCTTATAGGGTTTCTTCTCCCATAGTGCTATTATATCTATCTAGCATGGTGTATGAATACAATACATAGACTTGAGAAATTCAAGATAAAGTAAAAATATTACTATGAAGTGTGTATAAAGAATAAACTTCTTAAATTGTGAGCATAAGTGGAAATTATTACCGTAATGCTAAAAGTACTAAGTCAGTTGTTTGGTAGTGATGCCATCCAAAATATTTCCCTCTACATATTAAGTGAAGGCTTGCATGGAGGTGCTTCACCACAAATCCGACCTGTAATCCTAGTTGCCGTCAAATTTCTAATTGCGAGACAAAGAAAACATCTTTGAACAACTAGAAAAATGTCAACACTTGGCGAGCATACTCTACAACTTTTAACCAAATCAATAGGTAACATTTCCAATCTTCTGGTGGTAAAATTCTACAAAATTTTTAAAGCAAAGTGGGTATGTATAAGTCACGCTCAAATATCTCAAATAAGTCATGTTTAGATTCAAATTGTTGTCCTCCATTTTCTAAGGTTACACCAACTATAGATTCAAGCTAAAAGACCCATCATGAGGTACACAATTACTAATAAGAACATTGAAAAACAGAACACATTTAACCACAACATTTCCACCAATTAGATGACGGTCAAACCACTATTTTCATAAATCCAAACCACCATCGCACCATTTAACCACTCAAATTTGTCAGTCTTCTAGGCATCTCATTCTTTAAATAATGCCACGCTAACGCTTCCTGCTAGCTACTATTTGTTAGCAATTAATTTACCAGGAATTCCCTTAATCCTTTGATGAAAATTGATAAAATATTCCTTGGGGATGAAGCCCATAATTTCATTGTAGAAGATATTGGCCCTTCTGTCAACACACAACTATAATCGTGCTCGATCCCAAATTACTACAGTGAAGTGAGGGATGTTGTAATCCATGCATATGACTGTCGCTTGCTACCACCATTGGGTGTCAGGATAAGGAAGTCATCAAGGTTTTCCTCCATAATTCCATCTTTTTTTATGCTCCTGTCTGCAATCCTAGTAGTTGTTTCCATATGATGTTCCACCCACATGCCTCTATGGTGACAGCGACAGGAGGCCAAGATGTGGTGTTAAATTTAGTCTTGATCTACTCTTAACCTTATACGTATGTGTCGATCACAAGGAGAAGACAAATTTAGTGTGATTTGTCTATGGGTGATGAAGGACAAATACTATCCAAAATAAGCATAACCATGACCATGAGGATAGCCATTATCCACTGAATTCTTTTTCGGAGTAGAATATTGCGTAGCAAAGGATAAGCTCATAACTTGTACAATTTTTCAATTCGTACATCTCCAAACTCGTTGATAAAGCAAGTGGAAAATCGGTATTGAAAGGGAAAAAACGATTGACAAGGAACTTTTTCTGATCATCAAATTGAAAAGGTGTTGTTTTCTTTAAATCACATGTTTCCACCGACCTTCATGGTCCGGGGTTTTGAAAAAATAAATATAGAAGCAGTAACTGCAAAAGGCATAAGTATCTTTTAATTAATCAGTGTCGTGGACGTCTCTCTCTTTAGCTTGTTGTGACCTCCATGATTCGGGTCGGGGTTGATTAACATCGACCCCGTTTCAAGCGCTGCAGAGGAACAGGTCAATACCTACACACTCTTGCGATAAGTTGAAATATTAGTACTCAAAGATTTCATTAGAAAAAATCAGGGTGTAATATAGGACTATAATGCATCCATTCTCTTGTGGTATTAATGAGTCTGTTCTTGGATGTCATCCCCACAAAAGGGCGGGGATCAGTCACTTGAATAGTAAGGTCTTGATAAACCAAAGAAATTAGGATTACTTCTTTGTTTTTAGACACAACCCATATAAGCTTGGGTATTAGAGAAGACAGTGCCTGTAGTCAAGAGACATAATTTTCAACCAACTTAATACTTTAGGGATTCCTCTCTTAACATTTTATATAGATCTATATATAATATATTCCTTAAATTTTCGGCCTACGTAATTTAGATAACATTGTTATTGTAAAGCAGTGATTTAGCCATATTTATTTTTATTCTTGACACATACACATTTTTAATGTACGTTGTGTATATGGTCAATGAACACTGTGAAGGCATCGATTTCAACTTATACATCATGCAAGAGTTATTATAAAATTTGTTTGTTTGAGTGTGTGACAAGCCAAATCGAAATTTCTTTGAGCACAGTGTTGCCACATGGAGAATGAAAACAACAGATTGTATTACAAGCCATGAGAATGAATAGAACAAAATACTTTTCATGGAGAGTGCAAGCTACAATGAGTGGACAACATGCCACTATAACATTCAAAATGCGAGACGTGGAGATATGTTTCAAGCCCTCATCCATATATACGAAAATAGTCAACGAATCAAAACATAATATAATACTCAAGTCATAGAGAAGGTCAACTAGTCATGGAAAATAAGTTGAACCTTGCTCCGTAAGGTACCTACCAGGTGAAAGTTGAATGTTCATTACATTTATTGATATGAGCCTATAAATATAAGATTCAAATTAACTTTCACTGACTAAAAGGAGTCGTTAAATTTGTCCTCATATTTTATTCTATGCACCCTCATTCAAGTATCATCATTACCATTACATATATCATTTATGTTGATCTTTTAAAAACAATATATCAATTAACCTTCAGTCTTAACCCAACATATAATTCTCATAACACTTCGACCCTCACTATTCTTTAGTGAACCATGCACACAGTAATCGTTTACTTTCTATAAAACTCACTCCATCAAATGCTACAATGGCTACTAAGATATGTATTTTAACTCCATAGATATAGTGGCTACACTACATGAACCAATGTGGAATTTTAGGTCCAAATAAATAGATTCATTTACTACGTTCCAAATCAACACTTTACATTTACTACGCATACATTATATCCCATAGGAAATAATCAACATGGGCATTCAACATGATAAAATTAGGCATTTTGATTTCATTCCTTTGATGCCAAAAGCAAGCATTAATGCATTCCATACAAATCACAACTTCATATTTTATGGGTAAGTTGTCACTCCCATTCTTACGTTGTCAAAAATAGCGAGTATTGCTATGCATCATGATCATAGTCCTACTATCATATTCAAAGGAATTAATGACATATGTTTTATGCAATACAAAACATAGTGAATAATATGTATCATAACAAAAATGACCCACAGTGGATGAAATTCAAATCACGACGCCTAATGCATAGCAAAGATAACATGGGGCTTATATAGCACATAGGCTATACCATTTAAAACCTTAAAGATATAAAGCAAGTCACACATTTTAAAGAAACTTCAGTTCAAAATTACCTTCGATTTCAATGTCCTTCCAAAATAAATCATTTTAAGATTTTTCTCCAACCTTTATGCCTTCTAAGGCCTTAGGAAGTACTTTAGAATTCATTAGAACATTTTTCTTATAGCAATTTTATAATCAACCCCTTCAGCAACCTCTTATTTGTTTAGGACATACAACTCAGTCATATCTTATAGAGATGGATTGGTCCATAGGCTGCAATGTTTGAACATATAACTCTAATGCCATTTGTCACATACTTTGTTGACCCAACATAACAATCACCTACTATGCTCCTATTTCTAAATTTAGCTTTGATTAAATTTACTTTCAGTAGGTGTCACAGGAATAATTATTCAATTATATTTCATAATATTAAAGATTCGACAAGATAAAGAGTAAAGAGCCAACATACAACTCATCTCATGAAATTGAATCACACCAGACTAGCAAAAAGAATGTCACTTGGAAAATCAAGCACCGCCACCCAACCTAGAACTGACTTCCTCCAGTTCACCCTCGAGCCAAGAGTTATTTCCATGAATCAACTGCCTCTTATTGATCTCATCAATGGATATTTAATTACCTCTTTCATGAAATGGTTTCCTTTAGTAGTGTCCTTCTATTATGGATATTTTTATCCATTTTCCTAGGATTTCCCCAAAAAAGCTTGCCTTTCTCTCCAACGAGGATTTTCCTCAAGAAATTTTGTATTTCTCACCCACAGGGATTTTATGTTTTACTTAAACTTATAATCCTTCTCCAGCTAAGTAACTTAATGGATGTTTATCTCCCAATCCATTAAGATTATCTAGAATTGGATCTAGAAGTCTTATAATGAAAGAGTTATCAACTCGCATTCACCAACGGGATTTTATTTGGCAAGAATCTCATATCTTGTTGTCTCATTTTCCAAGTGATTAAATTATCTTTATTATATATTTAATAATAAATTATTTACTTTCATTGTTATACCTTAGACTTATCATTTTGTGGCTTTGGTTAGCAAAGTGTTACATACATTAAATGGGTGTTACATTGTGACATTTGATGATCTCATTGAACTAATTTATAATAGTCAAATATTCCTCGAAAATTAATAACTACCTTCATCGCTCTTCATTAGAAAACAAGACTGAAAGCTTGAGGCTAAGTAACTCTACGTAGTTATTATGAACCATGCCTACACAAGTTTGATGTTTGTAGTAGTGTTTTTCTTGTAGAAATAAAATTGATTCTAAGCATCATGATTTTTTTTTTTTTCCATGTAATTGATAGAAAATCTATTCTTGTTGAATAGATGGTGAGGTATGTTTTAATAAATATCCTATTGGAAAAATGTAGCTTCCAACCATCCGAAATTTCAGAACTACCTGATGTGTGTTGGAATTGTATTATTTCATTATGATTTTTCTGCCTATTATGTTGACTATATCCTACTATTGTGAATCTAAAAAAAAATATCGCTGTAACCATTTTTTGGCCACATATTAAGAAAAAGGACACTTACTCAAAGATACCTAGGTAAAAGTGTGTAGAATTATATTCAAAGAATGTGTTGGATGGAATGAAGAACAAAGGTTTTATTCTCTGTTAATTTTTTGAAATTCATATATCTTTTGTTCAGGAAAGCATTTTTACTCCGTAATAATACTTAAATTTATGACATTGAAGATGTTGCAGCGATAATCAATAAGGATTCGTGAATGGAAATTTATTTGAATTAATCATTGTTTGGTACTCAAAAATACTCCACACGTAGACTAGTGATGTCATATCATTTCATGTTGCTCTTTTTACACTTCTTCGAACACCTTGTTGGGCATGAAAAAATTGAGTGTATGCCCAAAACCAATTGAGCAATGAGTATGCAAGTACATACACCTCCCATATATGATTATAAATTAAGGTTACAAGGTTCTCAACTCGACTCCCACTAATGTTTTAGGCACTATGTGTACCAAGGTGTGAACCTAGGTCAATGACATGTTGATACCCCACTTTAACACTAGATGATGTCATGGTATAATATAATTCATCAATTGTTAAATTCCTTAAAATAAAGTGTTTATGCAATAATTTTTATGTTGTCATATTCAAAACCAGAAAACATTATCAACGCAATCTAGCAGGTAGACTTCTCCCACATTGCTTAAGAGGAAATAGTGGTACAAAATATCCATTTCAGATTGTACAATTATCAATTTATTTGAATAGATTGAAACATATCATTTTATCGAAACCAATTATCTTTGTACAGAACAATCTCGATTACAAGTACCACTTTTCTAGTAATATGGTTGAAGCATCTTATCGATTTAACAACGAGCTGTTGCATGGTTTTTTTTATCCTCTCTCTTCATTACCTAGAACCTTTTATATGCAACACCTTACTTGATGCATGTATTATTTACTACAGGCATAAGATTATTAGGTCACCATAAACTGTATTAATGCAAAACCTTTAGGTTTACCGAAATTTTGATAATTAATTCAGACCAGTAATGCTCTGAATCTAGTATATACTTCTTGTTAGTCATTATGCTACTTTTAATTGCTCTATTCTAATCCAAGTGCATCCATCACAACCATATCTGATTTGTTTTTCATTTCATAAAGCATGTATACTTTGTCTATACATAGTAAAACACATAGTTCATTTTTATCTTATCACTTCGCACAAGAAGTACATTTGTAAGATCTATAATCATTCAATTGAAAGCTTCTTATGTTTGTTGGAGATTTAAAAGGTTCCTATTTTTTAGATATTTACAAAACCCCATATTTATCTGGATGGATATGCACATCAAAGGTTTTGAAGTTTGAGGTTT